>CBVK0100286171.1:0-23278 GCA_900067695.1 Picea abies | reverse complement strand
ATCCCAGTTCAAACTATATTTCCAGAACTTGATGAGGAAGGAAAAATCATATTGGAGCCTGAAGCCATCACTGACACAAGAATTCATCAGCTGAGGAATAGATCGATTTCAGAGTATCTCATTAAATGGAGGAAACTACCGTCTGAAGATTCCACTTGGGAAGATGAGTCTTTTATACAGAAGCATCCAGAGTTACTCAAGCGTTGCGAACAACACTTGTCTCAAGGGGAGGGGCATGTTAATCCCTAATAGTGGCTCATTACCCCTTAATTGGGGCATATTATGTTATTAATGTTATTTTATTTATTTCATCTTTAGGCCATTAGTTATAATTATACCTCCTCGTCTCCTATATATACCAAGGAGACATTTTCATTTTCAATCATCTTGTACTTGAAAATTTAAGGGGGGTAAAAGGAGGTTGCCCCCTCGAAGAGGCTTATTATCTAAAATTATCTCTTTTTCAAGGCGTTGATTACTTTTTCTGAGGGTTTTCTATGCTATATTGATATTTGGTTCTTAACAGACAGGAAATATATATTCTTTTTTGGTAGCGCAATGAGTCGCCCTTGGAAAAATCACATCCTTTTTGTTTGTTCATCAAGCATTGGGATCTAGTATGACCTTAGGAAGTTGTTCTCTCTACATAGAGTTGTGTCCTCCTCCATTTGGTTACTCTTCCAAATACATGGAGAGTTTGCATTGCCTCTTGCATCATGAACTTATGTCAATGTCATGCTTCCTAAGTCTGATCATATTTTGTGTTCTTGTCCAAGGGAAGTTTCACCCAGCCTGAGTCAACCTTTCTATAGTTTGTCTCTTGCCCTCATGCCCGACCACCCTGAAAGTCCAATCAAGTCCTTGATCAGAATCATTGAAGTTTTATGCCTGATCATCGAGATCCTCTTGTATTTTCCTGACGAGCTGTCGAAGTCCTCTGGATAGTGAAGTAATACACTCACATTTCACTCCTACCCAAGTTGTGAATATCTTGAAGTTTTTTCTTGAGCTCTGATGACCTCATCTCCAACCATTAGGCATTATTGGCTTCTTGAATATGGATAATATGCTTGTATATATTTTATTTTGAGATGTAGATCCCCTGTGTATTTCTCACGGCTACACTTTATATAGTTATATGACATGGATCTGCAGTGTATTTTATTGGCAGCCATGATTTATTTCATCCTGAGCATGGGTATGTGTTGTCCCTTGACCAAGTTTTGAGGATGCTTGGTCATGTTTAACCTATTTTTGGGACTTTGACAGGATGTTGAAGGCGGAGTGCAAATCGAAGCGGATATCATGGGATCTCGACCCCTTTTTAGGGATTTTTGGGTTTTGGGATTATGTAATGGATATGGGAAAGTCAGCCCATGGGTTTACCCATTCTTAGGCCTATTTTGTAATGTATAAATAGAAGTCTAGGTGATGTAAGCAAGTGCACCATGCTAAGTTCAAATGACTAGTCAGAAGTAAGTTGTGCAAGTTGTAAGAGCTTTGTGCATGCTATGTGAGACTTGCAAGGCTGAGTGCAAGTGACTGTAAGAGACTATATGTAGGCTTTGTATTGTAACCTAACCTAGGGAAGGAGGATCTAGTGAAGAGTGCACAGATCTCCCGTCCTTTGAGGAGTTGATCTTGAGGCTCTGTGCATGTAAGAATATTGGAAGAAGCTAATAAAGAAGACGAAGAGTTGGTGGGTGTACCCCAGGGTGGGGGTGAACCACGTATATCCTGTGTTGTGAATGCTTTGTTCTTTATGCTTGCTCTCTTGTTTATATGGTTAAATGCTTAGTGTGTTGTTAGATGTTAGATGAATCTAATATGGTAGCTTAGTGTTGAATAATGTGAATGAATGCTAGATATGATCTATGTTACTATGCTTAGTTCTTGACTCTATTGAATCTATGGGAATACTGTACTGATCTATAATTAGGGTTTAACCATGTTGTAAACTAGGGATGAATATTGATTGCTTAGTGTTGAATAATGTGAATGAATGCTAGATATGATCTATGTTACTATTCTTAGTTCTTGACTCTATTGAATCTATGGGAATACTGTACTGATCTATAATTAGGGTTTAACCATGTTGTAAACTAGGGATGAATATTGATTTCTTAGTGTTATGTTCAAGTGTTACAATCACATATTTGTGTCCCAACTAAGGTTGCATACACTGGAGTCCTACAACCACCCCTGCATCTACCTCGACTGAGACTTCATCTGCTTCGCAGGTGTTGTCGAAAGGGATGGTAGTTAGTGTTTTTTTGGTGCGTTGTTGTAGTGTTGAACCTTGGGTTTGCCCCTATGCCAACAAATGGTTCTGTTGTCTGGACCTGAAACTGTGATTGTTGGGAACTAAGGAAAAAGGAGCTTTGCGCAAAGAATTGACCTGAAACTGTGAAAGCTCCGTGCGTAGATCTGTTTCCCTAGTGCATAGCATCCTACTTAACTTTTGAATCTCTATGCTAAGAAAAGAAGTCTAATTTGAAGAGAAGAGGTAATATCTAGAAGCTTTGTGCTCTGATAAAGGTAAGAATAGTGAAAAGTTTTAGATCTGGAAGCTTTGTTCTCTGCTGAAAGTAAGATTAGTGGAAATTTTTGTTTCAAAAGTATGGATCTAGGTATGTTTGATAAATTTTGTCCTAGCCTAAAAAGTAGGGCACAACTAGAAGAAAGAAGATTTGATATAAGTAGATCTAATAAGAATAGTGAAAGATATGTTATTTCTATGCATAGAAAGAATGTTTGGACTAACCAATGGATGAAAGATCCTAGAAAGATTTTTTTGCAGGTTAGCTACTATGATCCTAGTGCACGGTACAGTAAAGGCTGGGGATCATTTAAAAGAAAACAAGGATTAACCCTTTGTTACAGTTGCAGAAGACTCAGACATCTGGCTAAGGAATGCCCTGGTAAGAGATCAGGTTGTCTTTGTTGTAAATCTATGGACCATGAAGTTTTAGATTTCCCTAGAATGATTGCCAAGATTGAAAGAATGAACATGAGACAAGAAGATCATGAGAAAGATCAAGAAACTAAGACCATGGAAAAACCCCAGAAATAATCAGATATTGTATTGCTGCAAATAAAAGAAACCCTAAATGACCACTGAAATATCAACTTATCAGAGATCTTCAAAGAAAAAGAGTGCATAGAAGCAAGAATAGGAGACTTTGAAATTGACTATATTCTGGATGAAGAAACATGGGTGAATATTATGATAGAAATAACTTGGGAAACTTTAGGAAAACCTGCTATGATTTCTTCATTGGGAGGAATAGGATTATTTAGAGGAAATTTGATAACCCTACGTGGAAAGCTCACCCAGATATCTGGAACTTCGACAGAGGAAGAATTTGAGGTTGTTAAATTTATTGCAAACAATGCCCCATTTTATATATTACTAGGAAAAACTTGGATTGAAAGGGATCAGGCCATAAGGAAAGAAGAAGAAGTCTTAGAGTAGAAGAAGCAAGAATTGAATGATTTCATGACTAGGAGGATCGCACACTTGATTGAAGAACAAGAAACCAGATTGAAGCTATTTAGAACCATGGATGTTGAAGTTGGAAGAACACAAGAGGAATCACAAGAGACTAAAGCACCTACCCCAGATAAAGAAGAAGTATTTCCCTTGAATCCTATGAAATAATATAAACAATGCAAAGTTACTGTACCAAGACGAGATAAGAATCATAATGAAAAGAGGAATACCGAGACGAAGTTCACTGGAAAGAAGGATAGAAAACTAAGTAAGAAGAGAGCAAATATTGAAAAGTTACAGAAGGTTCCAGAGGGAACTTCATAGAAGGAAAATTTGCAAAACTAGAACTTCGCCAGGATATCAGAACAACACCACATGGCACTTCACCATGGTGAAACAATATAGCCATTGAAAAGAGTATAACCGTTAGACCAACACCCGAATGGTTAGAATGACATTTATGGTCAAGAAGCTCACCATCAGATCATTGGGACCACGTCGTAACAGATAGAACTGAATTAATGAAGGCTTCTTGCCCGTTGGAGAGATCTATTGCCTAGTTATCTACTTATTCCATCGAGCCTTGCACCAAGAACACTTTTTCCACCATGATTATTTGAGCCCGTAGATTAGTTGATTTCGCGCTATGATCATCGAGCTATCACCATCCATCTCGTTGCATTGAGTAGTTAATATTCAAACTCGAGGCATTCAACCACGAGTGTGTATGTCCGAAGAACTTAGTGTAGTCAAAGAGTCTATGAAGGAGGTACTCATCGACCTCATGACTGAAAGAGTAATGTTTGAGAGAGTAATGTATATGGGTGTGCAAGCATCATTGATGAGAGGAGTGTAAGCCTCTCCGTCAACTGCTTATGGATCCGGACCATCCCGAGTCGTAACAGAAAAGAGAACCAAGCACAGAGATGACCTAGAAAATGAAAATCTATTCCTGACCATCTTACCTGACTACATCCCGCCTCTAGCCGTTGTGGTGAGTCATGATAGTGTGCCGAGAGATTTTAATTACACCATGGTCACTGCGTACATTTCGAAGGGGATACATGCAGTTAGAGCACAGTAGGACAATATTGCGACATTGAAGTTTAGTGAATTCAACCTAGGAGACCGCAAGAACCATAGTATGCTCGCCCTGTATAAATACTTGACCAGGACGAAGGGGAAGAAATTGAAAATAATCCCCCAGTTGTGGACGATGAACCTCACGTAGTCCACCCTTTTGAATGTAATGAAAATCCCACATTTTGGACGACACCAGGAGGTTAATGTGTGTGTTAAGATACTTCTCTCATGCTACCATGGAGGCTACTTATGGCTAGACCGACGTATCATAGTTGATCTGACGCTGATCCATAAGATCACCGGATTGAGCATGCAAGGACCTAACTCGCAAGACTTCTATCTAGGGAAGGATTCTGACCGCGCCCTAGCACAGAGAATTAAGGACACTTACGACGATGTAGAAAAAAGAACGCGAGGCTACAAGGTAGCCTTCATCCAGAATGGCACAGTGTGCCTAACATGCCAATTAATTGCAGGAAATATAGTAAGGAAGAACAGACCCACGCAAGTCACAGGTTTTGTTGTTGACCTCGCTAGGAAATGCATAGAAGGCCTACATATGAACCGGGTGAAGTACCTAGTTAATCAGCTGGAATTAGACTGTTGCGAAGCACAAGATCAAGGCTATGAGTTCCACTTTAGCTGGCTCCTAATCCTCATTGCATTTACCACTTGGGAGATGTCGGAAGGTGTGACCTTCTGGTGCAACCCTACCAACCTGTAGGTCGAAAGTCCATGCACATAGGATTATTCTTCTTCCACTAGCCCGAAGAGCTCTCAACAATTGGCTCTTCTATTTCCCCTTCAAGAAATTCTGTACCCACAACAAACCTCAGCGAATCTCCCTTCACACTTCGGGAGATATGACTTCTCGATTTCGTGAGTCTTGTGGTCAAGCGACTGTGCCTTCAGACCTCCGAACACTAATATGCTGAGTTTCGAAAAGAATGTTGGAACTTTAATGTTTCACCTCCCTAAACATAAATCAACGGTTCTGGATCTTCCCTTTGATCCGATAGTCAGTGCAACTTCGCAACTTATCCACCCAAATCTTCAACTCTTCACCTTCTGAGACCCGAACATCTAATGTGCCTAAGTACTTGTCACAACTCGCAACTCACGAGTTCATGAGTCGAAACTCCCAACTCTTGCTTCCAAATCTCGCGATACCCGAAATTTCCATACGAGCATGCTCCTTCTCTTGTCAGTGCCTTCAGTACATGACCACCGGCTAGGCCTAACTCTAGCACTTTTCGTTTCTTGCCACTTCGTGAGTTTCGATGTCGAACTACCGACTCTTGTCTCGCGAATCCCTGAGACACAAGAGGTCAACGAGGTATTGAATTCTTTCAACAGATGACATGCGTCCACCCTTCTCTTCCATGGTCCCACCTCAGACTTCACAATTTCATGAATCCAAACATCGAAGCTTCGGTCCTTCCACCCATGAAACCCTAAAATGGAATTTCGTGAGTAGATACAACAGTCCTTGTTGGCGTGAATCTATGACTCTCTCTCTCCTGAGCTTCCGCTTTCAGAAAATGACCACCATAACCTCCTTTCTCCTCCACGATATTTGACAGGTCACGGGACTTCAATAATTCTCCACGGAGAATTCCGATCATCCGTTCTCCCTTCAAGAACTTATGCACTCATAAACAGAGTGTTTTTCCATAGAACTTAACCGCCTACAACACAAACTTGCGACGCCTCCTTTCAACGCCTCAAGGCACCAACCTTCTGTGATTTTCTTTGACAACTGTGAAGACTTTATCCCTGTTGAGCTTTTCTCCAACCCCGAGTCTTAAAGAAGACTCATGCACTCACTCCTTGTGGAAAATTCTTCAATTACTTCAAATAATTGAAGTCCTTCGACTCTACGCACTCCCTGCAACAGTAGTCCTTCAACAATTTCTCAGGTTCACAAACTCTGAGACTTTACTCAGCCTATGCACACCTTGCACAGATCCTGTGCTCAACTTACACATTTGCGAGAATGAGAACAACATTAACCCTCCTGAGCTTCCAGAGATAAAACTCTGAATTCTTGTCAATGCACTCCTTGAGGACAACTTCACTACACTCCTTGCAGGAACTCTTACTTAGATAGAGAAACAATTGAAACTCATTCCTTACTTTCTCTCAAACTTCAACCACAAATCATGAAATCATATACGCGACATATAAAGAAAATGTATAACAGAAAGTAAACATCCATGAGCATAACATTCAACATGCATACACAAAGAACAAATACGACACCATGAATTTGAATCAAAGCTCTTTCTATTAATTCAAATCTCTATACATGGGTGGTTTTCAACTATAGCTCTCTGCTCTCTTCTCTCCTCAACTCTATGCTCTCATATTGATAATAATAATACAACTATACAATGAGGGTGTCTATATCTCGTTTCCCTCTTGCACTCTAAACTGTCTAATCTAAGCATTAAATTCTATCTACCTACATTCATTACACATAAAGGCTCCTATCTACTATGGACGAGAGTAGATTGCTCAAGGTCCTTTTTACAATAATACAAGCATGCCTCCACTTAATGACTTCATTAATATTTCAAAACATTTTCAAAAAATGTGCTTGGTGATTTTCCAGCTATCTCTTATCTCTGCGTTGTCTCCCTGCTGGCTATGTTTGCATGCCCTTACGATGCTCCTGCATCATACTCCCTCGCTTGAAAATTTTCATGGGCTCCTGTCCATGAGCTCGCACATGGTCTATCCATGCTTCTGGATTTCTGCTTCATTCTCCCAGCTGGCATCTTCAACTGGATGGCCCTTCCACTTGACCAAGTATTCAAAGTATTTCTTTCTCCTGGTCCTCTTACCAACTCTTTTGTCCAGTATGCACTCCATCTGCGGATTTTCTGCAACTGGCATTTGTTTGTCCACTGAACCTCTGGCTATTCATTTCCTTCTTCTACTTCCTCAACTTTGTAAGGGTACAAATATAAGATATTGAATATCGGAGAAATTCTGACCCCATCAGGTAATTCAATCTCATATGCATTCGCCCCAAATTTCTTCAAGACCTTGCATGGTCTGATTTTCTTCATCTTCAGTTTATTATATGTTCCTCTCGGGAACCTTTCCTTTCTCAAATGTGCAAGGATCAAATCACCAACTTCAAACTGAAGTTGTCTTCTATGTTGATCTAATCTCCGCTTATATTCTTGACTCGAACTCTACAATTGTTCCTTCACCTGGATGTGAAGCTCCTTCATCCCCTCTGCAAAATCTTCTGCACTAGCGCTCCTAGTCATAATCTATTCTGAATCCCTCAGCTCAGAAATTCCCCTCAGCTGCATGCTATAGACAATCTGAAACAGACTCTATCCCATGCTTCTATTGATTGAATCATTGTAAACAAACTTTTCCTGTGGTAATATGTTGTCCCACTGGCTGTGGTGTTCTGTTACCAAGCTCCTCAACAAGTCTCCCAAACTTCTATTGACAACTTCTGTCTGCCCATCCATCTAAGGATGATAAGACGAACTAAATGACAAGTTTGTTCGCAGCTTCTTCCATAAGGTCCTCCAGAAGTTTCCTACGAACTTAGTGTCTCGATCCAAAACTATTCTCCTTGGTAAGCTGTGAAGTCGAATGACTTCTTTGAAAAACAGGTTCGCAATGTGAGTTAGATCATTGGTTTTTTGACATGGAATGAAATGTGCCATATTGGAAAATCTATCCACTACCACAAATATTGAGTCAAACCCTCTTTGTGTTCTTGGCAACCCCAATATGAAGTCCATGCTAACTGCATCCCATGACCTCTCAGGTATGGGTAATGGTTGATAAAAACCTGTATTCTACCTCTTTCCTTTTGAATGTTGACAAATTCTACATCTGTCCACGAATCTTTTGACGTCTGCTCACATTCCTAGCCAAAAATATGACTCATTCAACTTTGCGAACGTCTTTTCATGACCGAAATGTCCAACCAATCCTCCACTATGTTTCTCCTTCAGCAAATTCTCCCTCATGGAGCATTTTGGAATACAAAGCCGATTACCTTTAAACAATAATCCTTCCTGGATCATGTATTCTGCCCATTGGCTTCTATCCCTAAGAATTGGATTCCCAGATGCTTCATATGCCTCTTTAAAATCTAGATCATCTCTGTACATATCCTTGATATCATCAAAACCCAATGTTTTGACTCTGAACTCCTACAATAGCAAACATTTCCTGCTCAAAGCATCAACAACTTTGTTAGCAGTTCCAGAAATATGTTTAATCACAAAAGTGAAATTTTCCATATATTCAACCCATTTAACATGTCTTTGATTCAACTTCTCTTGTTGAGTCACAAATTTCAATGCATGATTATCACTATATAAGACAAACTCCTTGGGAATCAAGTAGTGTCTCCATTTCTTCAATGCCTGAATAATAGCATAGAACTCATTGTCATACGTGGAGTATTTGAATTTGGCTTCGTTCAGCTTCTCTCTGAAATATGCTATTGACCTGTCTTCTTGACTCAAGACTGCCCCTATTGCAAATCCACTTGCATCAAACTTCACTTGAAATGTCTTTTGGAAATCCAGCAACACCAGAATTGGTTGTTCCGTGATTTTCCTCTTCAACAAATTAAAACTCTTCTCAGCTTCTTCTGTCCATTGAAAAAACTTGTGTCTCTTGTTCACTGTGTCCATCATCGGTGCACTAATTCCACTGAAATTCCTGATGAACTTCTAGTAGAAACTAGCCAATCCATGAAAAATTCTCACCTCAAATATACTCTTTGGTGATAGCCAATTCTTAATTACCTCTACCTTGTCTGGATCCATCCTCAACTTATCTACAGAAATAACAAACCCCAAATAAATGAGCTCTGTCTTCATGAATGAGGATTTCTTCATGTTTATCAATAGCTTCTCTTGTTGTAACCTCTTCATTACTGTATCCAAATGTTTTAGATGCTCTACCTCTGTTTTACTAAAAATCAATATGTCATCAAGATACACAATGACAAATTTTCCGATGAAATCCTTCAGGACTTCGTTCATCAATCTCATGAAAGTACTTGGCACGTTTGTTAAACCAAGTGGCATAACAAGCCATTCATATAACCCTTCATTGGTTTTGAATGTTGTCTTTCATTTGTCACCTTATCTCATGCGGATTTGGTGATAACCACTTTTCAAATCAATCTTTGAAAAAAATTTGGCCCCACTCAAGCAATCCATCAGATCATCCATCCTTGGCAATGGAAATCTGTACTTGATGGTTATTTTTTTGATTTCCCTCGAGTCAGTACACATCCTCCAGCCTCTGTCTTTCTTCGAACTGAGTATTGTCGGAACAACGCACAGACTCAAGCTTTCTCTGACTAATCCTTTGTCCATTAAATCCTGGACCTGTCTTTTGACCTCTTCATTCTCCTACGACGTCAATCTATACGCTACTTTGTTTGGCAAACTAGCTCCAGGTATGATATCAATATGATGACTCACACTTCTTATCGGTGACAACGAATGAGGTAGTTCCTCCACTACTATGTTAGTGAATTCTTCCAGCATTTCTTGAACCTCTTTCGATAAATCATCTACCCTTGTGCTGGTTAAAACAATCTTTGGCTTCCTGACCACAATGAATTGTGGTTCCTCCTTCTTCTTAACCTCTGTAAGAAGTTCCTTCCCACTCACGAGAAGTACAGTGTTGCTTACCTCCAGTTTTACCTCCTTGTCCTTAATTGGAAACAACATGTGAGTTCTCCCATTCTTCTCTAGGGTGTATGTGTTCTTCCTCCCATTGTGAATCACATTCCTGTCATATTGCCATGATCTACCCAGCAATAGATGACAAACATCCATAGGAATAAAATCACAGAGTATTTCATCTTTATACCCTCCTATTTTAAACTCAACTAAACATTGCTTAGTGATATTTACCTGATGTCCTTTTTGCAACCATGAAACTCTGTATGGGTTTGGATGATCAATCATCTCCAGCTCCAGTTTTTCTACCATCTCTGTAGAAACAAGATTATCTGTGCTACCACTGTCTACAATGACTTTACATTTCCAATCTTTGGTTTTGCACGCAGTCTGAAAAAGTCTGTTTCTTTGGACTGAACTCTCCACCTCTTTCTCTAGTGTCAAAAGAGATTTTTGCATCATCAGTGAACTTCCACCTTCAACATCCTCTGCCTCAACATTTTGCCTTTGTGCTTCGGCAATGTGAGTCTCTCCTTCCTCTTTCTTATTGTCTGGACATTCATAAGACTTGTGTCCGACCTTTCCGCACGTGAAACATGTTATCACTCCACCTCTTCCTCTTCCTCTACCTCTAGTACGAGGTAAAATGTTGTTATCATCATACTTTCCTCTTTGATCAGCATACTTCCTTCTCTGTCCAGCATATTTCCCTTTCTATGAGCTTCCACCTCTCTCAATCTGAGGTTTCTTCCATTCTTCTTTAGGCTTCTGATTTCTATCTTGGACGACAGATTTGCCCCTGGATTGACTTCTACCTCGGCCTCTTTGACCTTGTTTTCAACTCAACTTCTCTTCCTCCTTTAGAGCCATTTGATAAGCATCTTCCACCATTCGGATGGTCATCATGCTCATCTCATCCTAAATTTCGTATCTCAAGCCATTCATATACCTTGCAACCTTTTCATCATTACTTTCACAATGACCTGCTCTGATGTTTAGTCTGTAGAACTCTTCAGTGTACTCCTTCACTGACATCAGCTTCTGTCTCAAGTTCTACATTCTTCGAAACAGAGTACTTTGGTAATCCCTGGGAATGAATTTGGCTTTCATCTTTGCAATCATCCTATCCCAACTCTTGATTTTCTGCTTACCTTGGCAGCGTCTGTCAGCTTGCAGTTCATCCTACCACAATGCTGCATGTCCTTTAAGTCTTGTGACAACATTTTTGACCTTCTTGTCTTCTTCGACATCTTCATAGTCAAAATATGTGTCCAGAGCTCTAATCTAGTCTAGAAGCTCTTCAGCATCCAAGTTTCCCTCATAAATTGGAATGTCCATTTTGGCTCTTGCAACAGCTCTAAGAAAGTGTTCATGTGTTTCATCTTCTGTTGTGACTTCTTCTTCTCCATGTCCAATGTCATATTCACTTTCAGACTCACTGACATCTCCAATATCATCTCTGCACCTTTGTTTTATTTCCACGTCCACAAGTCTGGCGCGAATGTCATGTAGATCTCTTTCCACTTCTGGATTCTACACCTACCTACCTCTTTCTCTTGACACCTCCCTATCCTTTGGTGGATCAGGTGTTTGTCTGTCTCTTCTCCTCAGCGGCATGGTTGAAATTCCTTCTCGCTTTTCTTGCATGAAATATACGAACAAGAATAAGGCTCTGATTCCACACCTGGCGCAGCCCTACCAACCCAAAGGTCGGAAGTCCACGCACACAAGATCGTTCTTCTTCCATGGCCCGAAGAGCTCTCGACAATTGGCTCTTCTATTTCCCCTTTGGGGAAGTCTGTACCCACAACAAACCTTGACAAATCTCCCTTCACACTTCAGGAGATCTAACTTCTCGATTTCACAAGTCTTGTGGTCAAGCAGCTGTGCCTTCAGATCTCCGAACACCGATATGCCGAATTCTGAAAAGAATGTTGGAACTTTAATGTTCCACCTCCCCAAATAGAAATCGATGGTTTTGGATCTTCCCTTTGATCTGACGGTCAGTGCGACTTCTCAACTTCTCCACCCAAATCTTCAACTCTTCACCTTTCGAGACCCAAACTTTCGATGTGCCTAAGCACTTGTCACAACTCACCACTCGCAAGTTTGTGAGTCGAAACTCCCAAATCTTGCTTCCAAATCTCGCGATACCCGAAATGTCGATACGGGGATGCTCCTTCTCTTGTCAGCGCCTTCTACACGTGACCACCGGCTAGGCCTAAATCTAGCACTTTTCTCTTCTCGCCGCTTCATGAGTTTCGATGTCGAACTCCCGACTCTTGTCTCGCGAATCCCCGAGACATGAGAGGTCAACGGGGTATTGACTTTTGTCAATAGATGACACATGTCCACCCTTCTCTTCCACGGGCCCACCTCAGACTTCACAATTTCATGAATCCAAACATTGAAGCTTCGGTCCTTCCACCCATGAAACCCCAAAATGGAATTTCGCGAGTAGATCCAACGGTCCTTGTTGGCGTGAATATACAAGCCTCTCTCTCCTAAGCTTCCACTTGTAGAAAATGACCACTGTAACCTCCTTTCTCCTCCACGATATCTGATGGCTCATGGGACTTCGAGAATTCTCAATGGAGAATTTCGACTGTCCGTTCTCCCTTCAAGAAATTATGCACTCGTAAACAGAGTGTTTTGCCACGGAACTTAACCGCCTAGAACATAAACTTGTGATGCCTCCTTTCAATGCCTCAAGGCACCAACCTTCTATTATTTTCTTCGAAAATTGTGAATACTTTATCCCTCCTGAGCTTTTCTCCAACCCCGAGTCTTAAAGAAGACTCCTGCATGCACTCCTTGTGGAAAATTCTTCAATTACTTCAAAGAGTTGAAGTCCTTCGACTCTGCGCACTCCCTGCAGCAGTAGTCCTTCAACAATTTCTCAGGTTCACAAACTATGAGACTTTACTCAGCCTGCGCACACCTTTCATGGCTCCTGTGCTCAACTTACACGTCTGCGAGAATGAGAACAACATTAACCCTCCTGAGCTTTTAGAGATAAAACTCTAAATTCTTGTCAACGCACTCCTTGCGGACAACTTTACTACACTCCTTGCAGGAACTCTTTCTCAGATAGAGAAACAATTGAAACTCATTCCTTACTTTCTCTCAGATTTCAACCACAAAGCATGAAATCATATACACAGCATATAAAGAAAATGTATAATAGAAAGTAAACATCCATGAGGATAACATTCAACATGCATACATAGAGAACAAATACGACACCATGAATTTGAATCGAAGCTCTTTCTATTAATTAAAATCTCTGTACATGGGTGGTTTTCAACTACAACTCTCTTCTCTCTTCTCTCCTTAGCTCTATGCTCTCATCTTGATAATAATAATACAACTATACAATGAGGGTGTCTATATCCTGTTTCCCTCTTGCGCTCTAAACTATCTAATCTAAGCATTAAATTCTATCTACCTACATTCATTACACATAAAGGCTCCTATCTACTATGGACTAGAGCGGATCGCTCAAGGTCCTTTTTACAATAATACAAGCATGCCTAAACTTAATGACTTCATTAATATTTCAAAACATTTTCAAAAAATGTGCTCGGTGCTTTTCCAACTGTCTCTTATCTCCGCGCTATCTCGCTGCTGGCTATGTTTGCACACCCTTGCGATGCTCCTGCATCACCTTCCTGGACATCAAACTGTTTGAGCCACTCACTGCGAAGTTCACCAAGCTTTGGTACTCGAGTGACATGGGAAAGAAGTGGCAGTCGAACACAATCTTTCAGACATATTATCTCCAACTAAAGAGGTCTATCGAAGTTAAACCTCGTATGACGCCAAACACCCTGCATTAGTTTTGACTCCTCATGAAGTTCCTCTCAGATCGGCACTTCATCTATATCACTACACGAGAAGACAAGCACAGAGAGGAGTTGCATTCATACTACAAGATTATAGAAGAGGAACTTGAAGAGATCACCAAGGAATGGCCTACGGAACTCCTCATCCCCGTGAATCCTACAGAGTTGTCTGACCTCGAACTTGACAACTCGAAGGTCGCTCAAAAAGAACATGACACTCCTGGAACTAGCAGAAGGAAGAAGACCGAAGAAGTCCAAGACTTAAGCAACACATCAGAAAAGACTGCTTCAGTATCACCTGACCGAGGGGTTGATGACGAAGTAGAAGAGATAAATGGAAAAGAAGATGAGAAAAAGAAAGGTGAAGTAACACCGCCTAGAGATGAGGCTGATACCTTCAATAAAATGAAGTTTTCTCCCCCAAAACCCTCTTCCTGAAAAAAATCCAGAGCCACCTTGACTAAGATGCAGACTGTGCACATTGTCGATGACTTTGACTTCATCATCGCAGCTGTAAAGGACACCTCACAAGAAATCTTACAGAAACAAGAAGCCAAGAAAGAGGAGATGTACGACATAATTGAGGTTGAACTCTGAGGGGTACAATAGGCCCTTTAGTCCATTCGTGCAGTGTCCACTGAGCCCCTGCCGTTGGAAGAACCAGAGTTGGGATATGATCCAACCCAACTCTGCAGACTAGTTGATGCAATCGAAGCTCACCTTCGTTGTGCACAGGAAGAAACAAAACAAGTCACCCAGGCCTTGAATAAAGTGCAAGAAGTAGCCATAGAACAACGCTGATTTGCGGAGCAGGAGAAGGTTGATCTCCAGACAAAGTTTGAAGAGTATACAGCACAGATTCAACAAGAAAAAGAACAGTTGCTCACAGAAAAACTCGAAGTGAAAGAAGCAGTCAATAGAGAACTTTGCTCTGTGACAGGCTTAGAGGCAAAGGCTGAAGACCGAGTCATGCATCAAGTAGAGAATCTCACGAAAGCTATACAACAAATACAAAAAATACTAGCAAACTTAGAGCTCTGCACAGTGCCCGACACTCCGTAGGAGGCGAGGGATCAAAGAGAAGCCACTGCCCGAAGCATAGTTGAAATAATAATTGTCCTTGCCATGGAATGTAAACAACTAAGTGATCATAGTGCCCATACTTATGAGAGACTCACCGAGAATCCAAAACTAAAGGCACTAGAGTCACAGCTCCAGGAGGCAAAGCAGCAAGCAAAAACAATATAGGCACAATTGAAGCCCCATTCAGCTATTGAAAGGATGAAGCGATCCCAAGAGCAACGCACTGCTCAACAACAGGTCCACACCATTCAGAGCAGAGTCATGGAAGTTACTCAAAGGCTTCAACCTATACAGGATGAGGCTTGCCAACTGTTCGTAGAGATTGAAGGCTGAGAAGTAGAACTGGAGCAAGTTGTCACTGTAGTTGAACAACGCTTAGAAGGACATGTCAACAAATCATTCATTCAAGAGTTCGTTGAACATGAAGTTGTGGCACAACAATAGGTTGAAGCAGCTTGAGCCAAGCTCAAATATTTTGAAGCACAACTACCCAAAACAGAGTGACTCGGGACGAGTCACAGGTGAGTGTTGGGGGCATGTTGGCCCTTGACCAAGTTTTGAGGATTCTTGGTCATGTTTAACCTATTTTTGGGACTTCAACAGACTGTCAAAGGTGGAGTGCAAATCAAAGCAGAGATTGCGGGATCTCGGCCCCTTTTTATGGATTTTTGGGTTTTGGGATTATGTAACGGATATGGGAAAGTCGACCCATGGGTTTACCTATGCTTAGACCTATTTTGTAATGTATAAATACAATTCTAGGTGATGTAAGAAAGTGCACCATGCTAAGTGTGAATGACTAGTCAGAAGTAAGTTGTGCAATTTGTAAGAGCTTTGTGAATGCTGTGTGAGACTTGCAAGGCTGAGTGCAAGTGACTGTAAGAGACTGTATGTAGGCTTTTTGTTGTAACCTATCTTGCGGAAGGAGGATCTAGTGAAGAGTGCATAGATCTCCTGTCCTCTGTGAAGTTGATCTTGAGGCTCTGTGCATGTAATAAGATTGGAAGAAGCTCATAAAGAAGACGAAGAGTTGGTGGACATAGCCCCAGGGTGGGGGTGAACCACGTATATCCTGTGTTATGAATGCTTTGTGCTTTATTGTTTCTCTCTTATTTATATGCTTAAATTCTTAGTGTGTTGTTACATGGTGGATGAATCTAATAATGTATCTTAGTGTTGAATAATGTGAATGAATGCTAGATCTAATCTATGTTAGTATGCTTAGTGCTTGACTCTATTGAATCTATGGGAATACTATGTTGATCTATAATTTGGTTTTAACCACTTTGTATACTAGGGATGAATATTGATTTCTTAGTGCTATGTTGAAGTGCTACAATCATAGGTCTGTGTCCCAGCTAAGGTTGCAGACACTGGAGTCCTGCAACCACCCCTGCCTCTACCTCGAGTGAGACTTCATCTACTTTGTAGGTGTTGCTGAAAGGGCTGGTAGTTAGGGTTTTTTTTGTGCGTTGTTGTAGCGTTGAACCTTGGGTCTATCCCTGTTCCAACAATATGCCCACCTCAGAGAGACAATTGTTCTTTTTGCAGATGGAACCCCCGAACTCTGGTCCTGGGCTCACTCATTTCATACATTGGCGAAGATTTTGTAATGTATTTCGGCCATCATATGCTATTTTGACCTCACACATTAGGGGGCATCTGTTATAGCCCTAAATTTCTCTACACATGCATACCTATCCTTTGGCCCTCTTACTTGCATTTTTTGCCAAGCCATCACTCAGTTGCTCTTCTAAAAAACCCATTTTTGGAAGATGTACGTGCCTTTCACCAATACTTCCCAGGTACATATGTTTGTTGCACCACTACAACCCATGTACATACACATTTTTCACCACTACAACCCACGTATACTTGCAAAAGTTGCAAAAACTAAAAAGTTGCAAGGAATTCGTTGAGATTACGGGATATTGGGTAGTTTCCCAACTAATCCATCGCCTATAGCCTGCCACCCAACCGAATAACCATCCTTTTCCCATATAAAAGGAGGTGTTGGGGTCTCATTCTACATATAGACATAAGAACAGTGAAACTATGCTCGTTTCACATCCCCTCCTCGCCCCAAGTAATTGCAGCCCTTTTGTGAGAATTGCCTCAAAGTTCCCCAATTTTCCCTTTTTCCTCCATCATAAACCCATTTCATTTCTCAAGAAGAAGGTTGAGAGGAGAATCCATACATAGGTGCACTTGAAGCTTGGTGAAGAGGAGCCTAGAATAGGTTCATGGAGCAGTAGCTGGATTTGGTTGTAAGTGATCATTGTATTATCAATAAAATAAGTACTTTTCCTATCCCAAATCATGGTGTATTGAATGTTTGCATTTGATTTATGTTTTTATTCTAACATCTAACCCTTATTTTTATATGAATTACATGCTTGTAGATTTCTATTTTTCTATCTTTGAATGCAAGCCATCCTTGGGAGGAGGTTTGCAGTCAGTGAATCTTTCAAGTGCGATAGTATCATCATCGGATGTAGAGTAGAGGTACAGTTACCCAATCTTTCTCATTTTTCTTTTCTTGTATAAGTCTGGGGTATGTTTCGGGTAGTTAGAGAAGTAGTTGACTTTTAGATGGTTGTGATCTGCTTACATTCTGAACCCTAGTGTAGTCTTAAGGGGGGGTTTTCCCGCTAGCACAAATATGGTATCATACCTAACATATCCCCTTCTACTATGACTCCCTCTTGAATCTGTGGCTCAACTAATAGATACCTTGCTTCCTTATTTAAGTGGACATGTTCTATTGATGGATTTCTTGGTGGGATATAATCCCTGGGGAATATTTCGGCTGAGGAATATGCCTCCTATGTTTCTTCTACTATCAGGGGTGTTGCGGGTTGGATACGTGGTTTCTTCAGTACTAAGGTTGATGTTGTTTTTTCCTTAGGTGCCATCTTCCTCTACAATGTTGGTTTCAACTTCTACCCAGTTCTAAAACTTTGTTTGGGACTTTGGATCTGTAAATTTGGATCTTTGGTTGTGCAGTATTAAAATCTCTAAGGAAAAAAATAATCCCTCACTGTCCCTTTGCATGATTTTATACTTCATTACCAATTGTAGCTTCCTTTCACGCCTAAACTTTTCGTCTAATCCATGAATGGTTGTCATTCATCACCTACTTTTATTTCTCCATCATTTTGTATCTTCGACGAATTCTCCATTCAATTTTTCAATTGGTAAAGATCTCCTTCATTTAATGGTACATGATGCCACTACTTTTTCATCATGATAGCTCTTTATTGTACGTCTCGTCATGGATTGTGTTAAATGCATCTAATTGTCATCTGTGCAATCTCGTTTTGCTGCACGATCTCTTCCTTCTGCGCCATCTTATTTCCTTCATCTGCATTTCCTTCTACTTAATTTTTTTTTCTTAACTGGGACAATTTCCTTCTTTTCCTCTTTTTGCATAACCAAAACTTCTTTGCCTCCTCAAATTCCTACCTCCTCCCTTGACCCATTTCTATCTTTTTCCCGTTTTATCTGTTTTTTCTTTCTTTTTCTGTCTTTTCATTCCCATAGTACACTATGATACAATTTTAACCTGCACAAATATTCTAGTGCACATAAGGATGACCATCCCTATACAGTTTCAGTCGAGTCCCATTCAATATCACTTCCACAACTTTTCCATCCAATTTCTCTAACTGAACAACACCTACATCAGTCACATATCTGATCGTGTATGGTACTAGCTAGTGCATCCTGAAATTTCCTGGATGTTGTAAGAACTTGTTGTCATAAAGTATTAATAGATCTCATGTTTATAACTTCTTCTACGTGATGTGTCTATCATTCCATGACTTTTCTCATGATTTCTATACTTGTTGATGGAATCTTGCAATAAACAGATCTTCCTCTAGTATTAGTAACTGTTGTAACAGATTTCAAAATTGACTGTGTTGCCCAAGAATGGTTCTGGTAAGACATATACCATGGGCACTGGTTATGGTGATGGTGGTGAAATAGGAATTATTCCTTAGGTTATGGAAACAATATTCAAGAAGATTTGAAGCCTAAAGCATCAAGCAGAATTTCAGGACCTTCGGGGGTTAAAATGTCACAATCAAAATCCACTATTCATAGTGCCAAGCCACTGAGACACCAATTGATTTGCCCGTCCGTTCATAAGTGAGAAATTCCGATACAAAATGCCAATGGACACTTAAAAAAGAAGGTTCGGGTAAGCTTCTTTTTGGAATTTTGGGCTATCAAAGAGTTTCACGAAATCGACAAGTGATTATATGAAATAAATATACCGCGATACCCATGTAGCTGGACCTGCAATGGTGTGAAAATGAAGAGACACAGATTGTTAATACTATCATCTGTTTCTTCTGTACCATGTTTCTCTTCTCAAATATTCCCCACCAGAAATTCTCAAGATTAATTCTTCACCTTTAACTGATCTCGGTTCGAACTCCAAGAATTCATCCTTCCATCAGGTTGTGTGTTTGATGAACAGTTTCCTTGCAGGCCTCAGTCCAGGGTCTGGTAAGCTACAAAGCCCTGATCAGGATGTTAGCAATATTAAAGTAGAGTCGGAGGTTCCATGGCCAATCTTTGAATATCCCTCAGATTATGAGGAAAGCTACAACCATTGCGAATCGATCTTGCCATTATATTCACAGTTTTCAGTCTCGGATATCAGTGTTCATGAGATTCAGGAAGACGAATTAATTGATCAGTCTTCTCTTACATACATGAAAGGACATGAAAACCCTAATTCAACATCAGTTCCAGTGACCTTTGGAGGAAATCTCGATGTGAATGAAAGGAAAAAGTATTTTAATTACTCTGAAGGGATGGAATTGGCTTGTGGTTTTGCCAATCACGATAGCCTAGGGTTCATTGTGTCTGAAGAAGACAAAAAGGCCATGGAGCAATGCATGGGCTTGGTGGCGATTTCAGCTATATTTGGAGCTTATGACAGGATTAGGAAACCCATGCATGTCAGGAGAATCACTGCAAAAAATGTTTGTTTCTTCATTTTTATGGACATGTTGCATTTTTTTTTTTTGGTGGCGCGTTGGCTTATGTGGGCATTATGGACATATTGCACTTTCATTGGCCATGCATGGATACTGATTATGGCTATTGCAGATACATCAGAGAGATTCTTCTGGCGGGACTGACATGTTGTCAAGGGCTGTTTTAATAAGTTTCTCTCGACCAACAATCCCAAGCTTTCAGCCTTGACTCAACATGCATAATAATGTCTTTTTGTATTTTTTTTGTTAAGAGTCATATATATGGAATTTGATCTTGTTGTTGTTGACAATGTCTTGAAACTATGCAATATCACCCTTTGAGTGCTTGGTATTATTGTCACACTAATTTAATAGTCGCATTCTGCTTGAACAAAAATATTTCCAGAACCTTAGAACGCTGGAGGTCGTGTTATTTTAACTCCGAAGTAATGGTGATCGGTCTAGCTAAATGGAGCTCATAAATTATACGAAGGAGTTGGAGTACTGGATGGAGGTTCTGGAAGAGAAGCAGATTTGAAAGTTGGGGTAGTTGTTGCCATTCCTCCTGGTTTTCACATGGTTGGAAGCTTCCGAAATTTGTACCTGGAACCCCTTAATTTGGGGCAATGGAGCTGCAAGGGGAGACCATGGTTGCATATAGACTTGAAGAAACCTTGTCCATTGGGTAATCATTGAGCCTCTACAACCTCAAATGTTCACAGCAGGAAAGCGCCCATGCATTCTATGGTCATTCCATGGCCAACCCCAATACATTGAAATTAATACACCCCGGGTCGTGGATTTGCAGCATTGGATGGATAGACCTGCTTTGCTACCATCGTGAGGGACATTGTCTCAGATTTTGACTCCGTTCTTGTGTTCTACAAGAAACAACACTATGGAGCAACTCTTGAAGACGAAGTTGTTGATGCTATAAATGCAGGATTGGATGTGGACTGCGGGAGTTTCCTTGGTCGGCACACAGAAGCAGTTGTGAATGAGAGAAAAGTGACTGATCCTGTTGATCAAAGCCCCTGACTAATACCTTCACAGTATTGATGCACCTCGGCTGGTTCGACAGTGATCTGGTCCAGCAGCTATATGGGAACTTGGGACCATACCTTGGAACTATCCGGGTCATCATTTTTATCTGGCATGGGAACTCCATGTTCATTGGAGAAACAACAACTAGCAACCAGATTTGCAGACTTTCTGAGACCTGGTGTTAATTTAAAGCATGCAAAATAAGGGACATAAACAACAGCTTTCTAGTATGCATTAGGAGTAAAGCTGCACCAAGTTCAGGCAAATTCATCGATATTAAAGAGATAGAGATAAGTGCAGAAGAGGAGGAAATCGATTTACCTCCGTTAGAGCTTTCTATTAATTCATTTCCTCTATACCTGAATGAGTTTTTGCCAGCGCACACCAATGTTTGTAACTGCAGAACATCTGGCAGTCGCGGAGTCCAGAAGACAAACCGTTTTAGATTCCTGGAACACAAAGAGTTTTATTTTTCTTTTTAAAAAGACTGATGTATGTAACAAAGAAGGAAGGAGGACATCCCGAAAGCCTTTCGGAGGCTGGGTTTGTAATGCAGTCTTTTTCAGCAAATATAGAACAGAGTGCCAAGAGATTCTATACTTTGTCACTATCTAATTTTGTCTTTTTCCTGTATTATTGTTTCTGAAGTTTTCATCACTGCTCTTTCTTCCTTCCATTCATTATTTCAGCTTGTAATGGTTACAATTTAGTAATACCTCTACTATAGCTAGTTTGAAGCATTCCTTAAAGTGCAGTTTTTCCTCTGTTTTGCCGTGAGTAGAAAAAGACTTGCATCTTAATTGTTTTGCCTCATTTACAATTTTTATTTGTTCACAACCTTTCCTCTGTCTTTCTATGAGTGAGACAAGACCTGTGTTCAGATATTTGAAGTTTAGTGTTATTTCTTCTATTGAAAGGAAGACCAGATACTTGGCTTTTTCTTTCAGTTTTGTTCATCCCCTATCTTCTATCCATCCTCATGATTTTAAAATGAATTAGACAAATGAGGTCATTCCTTTTCGTTTCTGATCTATAAATGAGTGGAATGACTATTTTCAACCTAGTTCTAGAAGCCTCTTATGACTGATCAATCAACAAGATTTATTTCTTTTAAAAAATGTGCTAAGGCTTGGCTCTTTTACAGCCTAGAGTCAACTCTTGCGACAACATTTTCTGGCGCCATTGCCGAGGACGGAGGATGAAGTTATCTTCCCTAGGATATGACAAATTTCGGATCTATCTCTTGATGTTGAACAAGGGATAGGCATTCAATTGGATGTGATCATTCACCTGGCAACTCCTTGGTTCATAGACTCTAGATGATTTTTTTGGCGACTCCACTGCTCTCAAATGTCGAATTTGTTCACTGCTCAAATTGCTGCAAGGTTTTCCCCTCTAGAATTTACAAATGTTTATGGCTTTCCAAACACTTTTCCAGACATTAAAATGTGGGAAGATATCCTTCCTAAATTTGGAGAATATGAGGACAACAATCCTGGTCAACATTTGTTTGAATTCCACAAGCTCATGGAGGAATTAAATGTACATCATGAATATGTCCTCATGAAATTGTTTATGTTTTCATTGGAAAAAGATGCTAGACTCTGGTATAAATCTTTACCCCATTCTAGTATTCCTTCATTGAGATGCTTTCACACACTTTTTCATCAACATTGTAAGAGGATATATTCTGCTGAAATCCTATTTGAAGATTGTTGTAATATAGGATTTATAAGACAAAAAGATCATACAAGTCCTTTTGAGGAGAAGGAAGAAACAATAGAAATTTCTCTAGTTGATGAAAATGATCAGTGTGAGGAGGAGTTGGCTCATAAAGATGTTTGATCTTGTGAACTTACTCAAGAAGAAGATATTCAACATCACAGTCAACCTGCAAAAGAGATAGAAAAGAATGATTGTTGTTTTATTCAGAAAATATAGAGACCACCTTCTCCTTTAACTAAAGAAGAGAAGGGTCTACTCCTGCACAACTGTGTTGCAGCCCCTACTCACACAGATTTACAACCTTCACACAGTCCTAGATATGAGTGTGAG
>CBVK0100286170.1:0-23280 GCA_900067695.1 Picea abies | reverse complement strand
CTTGGAGGGAATTCAAGAAGTATTTTGAGAAGAAATACTTGACTAAGAGATAATATGACAAGAAAATGAAAGAGTTCTTTGAACTCAAGCTTGGAAGTATGACCATACATGAATATGAAAGAAGGTTTTTAGAACTGCTGAAGTATGTCTCTTTCATCAAGGATGAGACAATCAAAATTCAAAGGTAATTCTTCAATGACAAAATATAGTATGATGATCCCAAGACATTGGAAGAGACCATAAGGTGAGCCAAATGCCTATATGATCAGAAAAAACCAAGGCCAGCTTTCCAAAAGGCTTGGGAAGACAATAAGAAATTCAAGATGGATCAGAGGAAGAAGGGAGCTAAGCCACCATTCTTCAGAACTAATCCACAAGGACAACAAATTCCTAAAGAACCCAGAAAGATTGACACAGGGAGTCAAAGGCCAAGGAAACCACCTATTCAATGTTGGGGTTGTAAAGGAGATCATAGGTTCATAGATTGTCCTCACAGAGGTGAAAAAGTAGGGTTGTTCACAATGTACAACAAGCTGAAATAGTGGAGGACATGGGAAGATATGTGCCAAGGATTTATGCAACCCTGGACAACAAGCAAGTAGAGTATCAGTCCCACACGATTGAAGTGGAAGGTATGATCAACAACCAAACCATTACTATTTTAATTGATCGAGGATCTATTCATAGTTATATAGACCCTAAGATGGTATAAAGTTTGAAATTTACGAGAAGAAAGCATGGGAAATCTTAGCTGGTGCAGCTAGATACAGGAGCCAGAAGAAAATTTAATGAGATGGTTAAGTCATGCTTCATGGACATGAATGGACTAAGCACCAAGGCAGATTTGA
This sequence comes from Picea abies, assembly GCA_900067695.1. Lineage (NCBI taxonomy): Eukaryota > Viridiplantae > Streptophyta > Pinopsida > Pinales > Pinaceae > Picea > Picea abies. The sequence goes on along the minus strand of CBVK0100286170.1, from coordinate 22,432 downwards.
ACATCTTGCCTTTAAGTTCCTATGACTTTCTAATTGGGATGGATTGGTTGGACCAACATCATACTCTCCTAGACTACCATAAAAAATCATTTACTTTCTTGGATGAGGAAAGGAAACAAAGGAAGGTGCAGGGAATTCCCAAGGCAGTAACCATTAGAGAAATTTCAGCATTGCAACTGAAGAAATGTTACAGAAAAGGGTGTCAAATAATTGCATCTCATTTGGCAGAAACACATAAGGATAAGGTGCCAAATTTGGAGGATTATGCAGTCCTGGAATATTTTGAGGATGTTTTCAAGGAGGTATCAGGACTACCCCTAAGAAGAGACATTGATTTCTCTATAAATCTAATGCCTGGAGCAACGTCAGTGTCAAATATTCCTTACATAATGAGTACACCAGAGTTGAAGGAGTTGCAAATGTAGCTTGAAGAACTTATGAAGAAGGGGTATATATGCCCAAGTGTGTCACCTTGGGGTGCCCCAGTCGTTTTTGTGAAAAATAAAGATGGAACATTAAGATTTTTCATTGACTTCAGACAGTTGAATAAAGTGACTGTTAAGAACAAGTATCCTCTGCCAAGGATTGATGATATTTTTGATCAATTGAAGGATGCAAAGATATTTTCAAAGATAGATCTCAGATCAGGGTACCATTAGGTAAGGATTAAAGAAGAAGATATTAGAAAGACCACCTTTAGGACAAGGTATGGTCATTATGAGTTCACAGTGGTGCCATTTGGGTTGTCAAATGTACCAACTATTTTCATGTGCTTAATGAGTGGTGTTTTCAGAGAATATTTGGACAAGTTTGTCATTGTCTTTTTGGATGACATTATTATATATTCTAAGTCAGAAGAAGAGCATGAATATCATTTGAGGATGGTGTTTCAAGTATTAAGGGAGCATCAGTTGTATTCCAAATTGAGCAAGTGCTCATTTTATCAGAAACAAATTCATTATTTGGGGCATATCATTTCAAAGGATGGGATAGAAGTGGATCCTGAGAAGATAGAAGCCATTAGAGAATGGTCAGTGCTGAAGAATGTGACAGAGGTGAGATCATTCATGGGTCATGCAGGCTACTACAAAATATTTATTGAAGGATTCTCAAAGATTTCACACCCAATCACTTCCTTGCAAATAAAGGGGGTGAAGTTTCAATGGACACTCGATTGTGAGAAGAGTTTCCAACACTTGAAACAGTTATTGACAAGTTCTCCAATATTAAGGATTGTAGACCCAAATGAAGACTTCATTGTATGCACATATGCATGTAATGAAGGACTTGGTGGAGTCCTTAGTCAAAATGGGTTTTTTATATGCTATGAATCATGGAAGTTGAAGGAACGTGAAAGAAACTATGCCACTCATGATTTGGAGTTGGAAACCATAGTGCATGCTTTGAGGAAATGGAGACACTACCTCATGGGAAAGAGGTTTGAGCTAAGAACAAACCACAATGGTCTAAAATGTTTATTTGATCAGCCAAATCTAAATGCTAGGCAAAGAAGATGGTTAGAATTTCTAAGAGAATATGACTTTGATATAAAGCATATCAAGGGGAAAGAGAATAAAGTGGTTGATGCACTCAGCAGGAGGGTGCATGAACTACATGCTACAACTATTATCATGTATCATACTGATATTAAAAGAAAAATTATGGAGGCTACAAATGCAGATATGCAATACAGAGAATTGGTAGCAATACTACAGTAGGGTAGTATGCCACAAAAGATGGATAATTATAATTTGGGAATATATGGAATAATGTTGTACAAGAACAAAATTTTTGTTCCAAATGTCCAGGACTTGAAACGTATGATTTTGCATGAAATGCGTAATGTTCCTTATGTAGGGCACCCTGGATATCAGAAAACCATGGAAGCGATCAAGAGCCATTACTTTTGGCCAAGTATGAAGAGAGAGATCGATGAATACATCACTAGATGTATGGAATTCTAGAAAGTTAAAGATGAGCATAGACACCCAGTAGGGTTGCTGCAACCTTTAACCATTCCTAAATGGAAGCAGGAAGTGGTGACAATGTATTTTATTATAGGATTTCCCAGAACGGGCAAGCTGCATGATTTGATCATGGTGGTGGTGGAAAATCTTACGAAAGATGCCCATTTCATTCCACTGAAAACTACTCACAAGGCCACGGATGTGGCTAATATTTTCCTAAAGGAAGTGGCACAATTGCAAGAAATTCCTAAAACAATTGTGTCCGACAGAGACCCAAAATTCACCTCAAATTTCTGGAAAGGATTGTTCAAAGGATTCAGAACAAATCTGAACTTTAGTACAACTTATCATCCTGAGTCTGATGGACAGACAAAGAGGGTAAACAGAGTGATAGAAGACATACTGAGGATGTATGTGATGGAAAAACCATCGAAATAGGAAGACTACCTACACTTGGTAGAATTCTCTTACAACAATGGGTATAAGGCATTGTTGAAGATGAGCCCATTTGAAGCACTTTACAGAAGAAAGTGCAATACTCCAGTAAGATGGGATAATCCAGCTGATAGGACAGTAGTTGGGCTAGAGTTTCTCAAGGAGATGGAAGACAAAATGTTAAAAATTAAGCAGAATTTAAAAGCTGCCTAAGACAAGAAGAAAAGTTATGCTGATAAGAACAGAACCCACAGAGAGTTCAAAGTGGGTGACCATGTTTTCCTGAAGGTGAAAGCTAACAGGAGTTCCTTGAAGATGGGAAGCTGTGCCAAGTTGGCAACCAGATTTTGTGGGCCATTTGAAATCCTAGAGAGGATTAGTCTAGTTGCTTATATGATTGCATTGCCTACATCTATGTCTATTCATAATGTCTTCCATGTATCATTTCTAAAGAAATATATACCTGATGCTAATCATGTTATTGATTGGAATGTGATTCAGGTGAAGAAAGAAGGTGCTTTTCAAGTGCATCCAGTGCACATTTTGGACCGGAAAGTCAAGCAGCTCTAGAACTGAGCCATAGGGATTGTAAAGGTCCAATGGACCTGGTACTGTCCTAAGGACGCTACTTGGGAGCATGAGGATGCAATGCGGGTAGAATACCCGCATCTTTTTGAAGATTTTTAAAAATTCTATTGTATATGGGTATATGATGCACTGAGGATAGTGCATAAATAAGGGGAGGGGATTGTAATATCCCTCAGTTGAACCCAATTGTAAATGTAATGTAAGTGTACTTAAGCTAGTGAAATTTTTTACATCATTTTGCAATGCACCTTCCATGGCATAGTGTGCGCAAGAACTGCGTAGTAAAATGGTGTAGTGTGCACATTCCTGGATACCGTGTGTAGTAACTAAATTTCATGTAGTATGGATAAGGTTAGCGAGCCTTGTGTATATGTTATGTGTTATAGGCTAGTGATCTAGTTATTATAAGATGAGATGCTTATGTTTTGGAATTAGGCCAGAGTGCCTAGATGTTAAAGGCCAGTGCACCTCTTTTGTATATGTCTCATGATTAATATAAAATACATCGTTGCACATAGACTAACCATGATAAAAGATATGGGAGACTGAAATTCACCAGTTAGGGAAAGGGAGGGTTAAAATTTAAGAGAAAGGGCTAAGCTAGAGAGCTTAAGACAAAAAGGAATATTATATTAATATTTCCTAAAAGCATAAAGTATGGATAATTATTTTATCCTAAGTTCCAAAGTTGGGGACAAGTGGACCAAAGTAGCTTCCAACCTGACAAGCTTCAATTTGGGGACATGCATTCATATCGTGGGGACTTAGCACATTTGGTCACTTTTTCGCGAGGATTCTTACCAACAACTTCACCATCATTCTCACCATCATTCTCACCATCACTTTCACAATCAGTTTCATGGTGATTCCTTCCATCACTCAGTTATCCAGTCAATGATTCCATAACCATTTTCATTCATGCAGTACGTTATCCTTCATACATTCACTTTCACTGTATCCGAGTCTGTTTCCATAACCATTTCAGGTTGGTGTACCTAGTTATCTTGGGAGCAGGATTGAAGAAGCGGGTTGTCAGGCCTGTGGAAAATTGAAGAGGTGGGTTGTCAGGCCCGTGAGCAATTCTCCGAGTGAGAGAATTATTGGGGATTGATTCCTGAAGGTGATAAACTACAGCTACAGTTCTGTGAGACTTCCTCGCTGGTCTGTTGTTGAAGCACTGGAAGGGAAGTGGGGAAGCCGAGGGACTATTGAGCAAAGAAGGGGCACACTTCCTTGGGTGGGACAGGCATGTGGGTAATGAGAGGCTACAGGCTATTAGTTGAGTGAGCACCTGAGACAGAGTATTTCCTATTGTCTATGAACCTTAGCCCGGTTAGGAACCCCTTTACCTGGGTGGAGTTTAGTCCTAGCTCGGGGGTGACTCACTATTGAGAGTGATGAACAGTCTAGTCTAAGGCTGGAAGGTTCGTGGACGGTCTGTACATAGTTGGTGAAAATATTTCCAAGATAAGTACCAATCGTATGATAAAATTATATGTTTCATTGTTATTTACATTCTTATGTTACGGTTTATGATATATGTGATTATAACTGTCTATATGTTTATGTGTATTTCCTTATATATGTTGCATATCTATGTTTACTGTTATTTTAATATGAAATCATACATTACAGAATGTAATTGTTTGTTTACGTTTATATGTAAAGATTACGCAAGAGTGTCGTATGTATATGTTTAAGTTGCATGAAGTTTGAAGAGAAAATTGTTGTGGCATAGCTCAGTTGAATACTGGGTATGTTACCGTATGTTCTATAGTAAGAGAATGAAAGTGTTACATAGAGTAGCATGGCTGGCCTGTTTAAGGCTGGGGATGTTACCAACTGGTATTAGAGCATGAGAGATTTCTCTGGAGTGGCATTCACCAGCCCATGGGTGCCCGGGGAACGTTACATGTTCAAATGAGTTGCAGTAATTGCAAGTGGTACAAGGGTTCTAACAGTCCCTTTCCAAGTGTCCTAGTTGTGTGTAGTTACAACAAATGATCTGACCTTGACCTCGACCCATGCCTCCTGCCCATCCTCTTTCTCTGAATCCACCATGAGGATTGAATTTTCCTCTTCTTGGAGAGTTATACTACGTAGTATTTCCTTCCTATTGTACTTCTCCTTGTATCCTATATGTGTATCTTGATATTTCATGCAAGAGATCATAAGCCCTACAATATTTCTCATCATGCCCCATAGATTTACAGAATTTGCAGTAAAAATTTGTAGGTGTATGAACATATTTTTTCATGTAATAACATTCACCAGTGTGATGTATGTTTCTACATACCTCGCACCAAGGTAGAGTAACCTGCTTCAAAGGGCTTGGAGCTCCAGAAGCCAAGTATTCATGAAATAGGGGACAGTTCTCCTTATCATAGCCTTTTGATTTTCATATGATACACCAGATATATTATCTTTTATCTTTTCCCTTGTCTTTCTTCATATCTTCGACCTGTAGAGATAAGCTAGTTAGCTAACTCAAAATTTGACTCATACCTGAGTTGGGTTCTCCCATAGGGGATGATTCTAATTTCATGGTTCTCTCCAATGCCTTAGCCTATGAAGCGATCTTCTATTGCATTAGAGGGACTCTAATGTGTGGTAGGAGGGAAACAATGAACCATTCCTTTTTCTTCTCGTCTAGGATCTGAAAACTCAATCGGCATGTTAAGGTCTTAAGCCTCTGATCAAACTCCCAAATAGGTTCAACTACTCTCTGCTTGATTTCTTTTAGTTCTGTAATGCACTATGACTTCGACTTGGGTTTCTTGAATTCTGCACTGAATGCATTCTTGATCTCGTTCAACGGTTTAGGCTATGCAATTCCTTGGATAGATTTCATGTACCATCTCAGTGCGCGGTCTCTTAGGGTAGTACTAAAATGAGTCCTCTTAATTGCTTCATCAATAACATTATTAATACTCCATACAACTTCACATAAAAACTAGTGTTGATCAGGATCTTTAGATCCATCTCCCTTAAAGATAGGTAGCCTCATCTCATCTGCCATAGATCTTCCTAGGTTTCTTGAATGAGTATGTACTGAACTATTGGTAACATTTCTCTGAGTGATCTAGTAAATTTGACTACTCTAGTTACTTAATGTTGCTAAAACGACAGGAGGAGTAATAGTACTTACTTCAACAAGTGGCGTAGTTCCTGAAGTTTCTGACTCTTCTCGGTGAGGTTCTTCAGTCTTCCCTTCCTCTTCCCTAACGGAGTATGAATGTTCCTCATTCACTAAATTCTCTTATTCTCCACTGTAGAACCCTTCGTATTGTGTCAGTGGCTCATGGATCTGCTCAAACAATTTCATGAGCGGGACTTCTCTGAAGTTCCTCCCACTGTGCATATGTCCAACCTCTGTGTCGTTGTCACTGTCTGAGTTTTTGAACGTTATCTTTTCAATCAGAATACTTACTGTATTTTCAAGATGTTCTTCTCATGCAATAGCATCTTGATATTCAACTTCAAAATGTGTTAAAATTTTCCTCTAGGTCCCTTAAATAAATATCTCTCTTCTTGGCTATATGAATCTACCCTATCAATAAAAAACTTGGTGATGTGCCCTACAATAGTACTATTGAACCAATGATCTATGTCTCTTGACATGACGTTATCAACTCTTTTGACCTTCTTGATCAACGTCGACGTCCAAACCACAGGTGGTCTAGATCTGATCTCAAACTAGGTATCCACTAATCTGGTTAACCACTCATATAGCTCCTTATGAATTCCTCCAAAGAAAATCTTGTGTATATCAGTAAAAATATACCTTCCCAACCAGTCTTCTATACTAAGCTTAGGGTTCTTATTCTAGGCTTCAATGAATTCCTTTTCTTGTTCTTCTATCCACTTCTGAATCTCTGTATTCGATGGAAACCACCTTGACATTCCATCAAGAAGATCTCGGTCCCAGCAACAGAACCATTTGTTGGCACAGGGGTAGACCCAGAGTTCAACTCTAACAACGCACCAAAAATCCCTAACTACTAGCCCTTTCAGCAACATCTTCGAATCATATGCAATCTCACCTGAAGTAGTTATAGGGGGTTGTAGGACACAAGTGTCTACAACCAGAGGAAATGCAAGTGGATCTAAGGCAACAACACATTGCAACCTAGTTACTCTTACCATGCATAAACCTAATTCGCACAGTTATATTCCATATCTAACATAATAATGCAATAACAGAATAACAGAAGGTAAAATAACAAAACATCAACCACAGAGACACAAAGTATATGTGGTTCACCCTCTCCCTAGGGTTACGTCCAAAGAAATGTGTTTCTTGATATTATATGAAAGCATACATTTCTATCTGCACTCTTAGCTTGTATATATCTCTCTCTTTCTCTTCTCCTCTCCCCTCCATGCGCACCCAGATGTAGGATTGATCTTATCACCCAGCTGAAGATCCTACAATTCCAAAAGGCTCTCACACTCAACACTTCTCTCTCACACAATACACAATAGTATAAAAAACAAGTATCACCCACAATAATCATGAACAACCAACTCTGAACAAACCCATCCCATGCCCTTTATACCTTTATTTATACATTACAATAACAATTGTCTAGGTGTCTAAAACCATAGATACCAAAACCCTAGGTCAACTTGACTCGCTTTTTCCGGGCTTTGCCTGCCTTTCTTTCCCTTCTTTCCCGTGAGGTGCTCCAAAGCATCCATTGGTGGCTTTTTCTTCTTGCTAAGTTGTCCATGATCCATCTTTCTTTCTTATCTGTATTCCTTGATCTTCTCGTCCAACGACTCATTTTCCCTTACTTCGCTCCTTCTTTTTTTCTTCTCTGATCACTTCGACCCAATCTCAATTGATGTTTTTTTCGCGCAGTTCGTACTTCACCTTTTATTTTCCTTTTTCTTCTCTTTATTTCCTAATCCATACCCAAGGGCCAACACAAGGTCATCGTGCCATTAGACCCATCAAAAGGATAAAGGTTCATTGAACCTACATGCTTAGACTTAGAGGAAATCAACCAGTTTTATAGAACAACTATGTATGACGAGGATTACGTAAACCCAACTATGGATGGGATACTTAGTTGGTGGAGAATTACTTCATGTGCAACAGAATCAGACACCAGTCTAGAAAACTAGAAACAAAGGCTACACAAAATATCCATGAGAAGATGTTCATGCATAGACCGCACAGTAAGATGGGTAGGAACAGAGGTAAGGGAACCACCCAGTTTCCATGGAATAAACAATTTGGAAACATTATTGGCATGGTATGAAGATGAATTCTTGGAGAATCAAATACTATTATCACTTGATATATCACTCAATGCCACACCTGCAAGATGGTGGGGCACACACAAAGAGACAATCACATATTTGTACCAATGTAAGCGGTTACTGCACATAAGGTTCGATGTAGAACAAAAAGAAAACAAGCAACAGAGGTATGATGGATAGGGGGAACCAATGGAACACTTGGAGAAGTGAAAAACACTATGGAAAATGACACCCCCAGAGGAATGGCCTCATCATTTCATACACACTCTAGAAGGCACACCAACAAACTGGTACACAGACCAGGAACTATGACCTGGACGACATTACAAAATAATTTTACATTCACTTTCTCATTCGAGCATGAGAACCCCATCATAGATGCAACTCTTAAATAGATAAGAGGAGTGATATTCATCAAAGAAATGGAAGTAGAACTTATCACATAAGAACAACAACGGAACAAACAGGCAGTCAAAGAACTGTTGTCATGTTACCAAGTGCAGGAGGAAGCACTAGATAAAGATGATTCGCACGATATTCAGATTGAAGAAGTAGAAGGAGAAAGAGAAGTGGAAGGTCCACCCATAGAATCAAAATTTATTTCCGCGTCAATTAAGGTAAAGAAATTCAACATTGGGACAGTTGAGAATCCCAAAATGGCCAACATTGGAGACTACTGGGATGAAAAAACAATGGAAATTATGTACAATGACTTGTTTCCTACAACATTTACAGAGATTAAGGGTATAGACAGAGAGCTAGGGGAGATGAAAATACAACTCAGACCTGAAGCAAGATCGATCAAACAATGACCATACAGGTTGAACCTGGTATATAAGCAGATAGTCAAAGTTGATATCGACAGGATGCTCGAAGATGGAATCAGAGAACCGGTCAAAGAATCAGAATGGATAAGACCGATGGTAGTGTAGGAGAAAAAACAAGGAGGGACAAGGATATGTGTTGACTTGAGGAAGTTGAATGATGCATTCCTACATGACCTGTTCCCTACACCTTTCACAGATGAAGTATTAGAGAACATAGGTGGACATGAAGATTAATCATTCACTGTGGATTCTCAGGCTACCATCATATTAAGATAGAACAAGAAGAAAAATACAAGAACACATTCACTATGGAATGGGGATCCTACCAATACATATTCATGTCGTTTGGACTTAAGAATGCACTAGAAATATTTTCCAGAGTAGTCATCGCTGTGTTCAAGGAATTCATCCACTAGTTTCTCAAGGTATATTTGGATGACTGGAAATTCTATAGTCTGTTGAAAGAACATGTAGAAGTCTTACGACTAATGTTAGAAAGATGTAGGCAGTGCCATATATCACTGAACACTAAGAAATGCATATTCATAACATCATTTGGGATACTATTGGGCCATATAGTATGAAAACAAGATTTATTAGTAGATCCTACAAATATTGCAGTAATTGTTAACTTACCACCACCAAAACCAGTCTATCAACTAAGAGAAACATTGGGACATACAGGATACTACAGGAAATTTATCGAAGGGTACATGCAAATTATTGCACCATTGGAAAAATTGTTAATAAAAGATACAAAGTTTCAGTGGAACGACGAGTGTCAACACAGTCTGGATACCCTTAATGAAAATATGTTCACCGCGCCAATATTAGTATTTCCAGACTGGGAGAAGACATTCCATGTGCATGTAGATGCATCGGCCATAGAACTTTGATCTATCTTGGCACATCTAGAATAAGGAGACTTGGATCAACTGATAGCCTTTGCAAGAATAAAACTATCAGACTCAGAATAGAACTACAACACCATGGAAAGAGAAGACCTAGCTATGGTCTACGCACTGCAAAAGTTCAAACACTACTTATTGGTAAAACACTTTAAGATGTTCACAGATCACTCAACCCTGAAATACCTAATCAACAAGCTAGTGTTCGGGGGGATAATCTATCGATGGTTACTATTATTTCAAGAATTTGACTTTGAAGTAATAGTTAAGCCAGGAAAATGGAATGCAGGACCTGACCAACTATCAAGAGTCACAAATGGAGAAGAACCTACGAACTTATAGGACAACTTAACAGACGCACAGTTATTCTCAGTCCAGATCATTGATGAATACTTTATATATATCATTCAGTACTTGAGCACAAGTACTACGCCGCAAGAATATAACACTGCATAAAATAAAAACTTGGTAGTCCGAGATATAGACTATCAACTGATCGTAGGACACTTATACAAAATGGGTGTAGATATCATCTTACGAAGATAAGTGTTACAACACGAAAGACCATGCATTTTAGCATAATCTCATGAAGGAATAGCAAGAGTCAATTATGAAAGAAAAGCTACTGCGCAAAAGTTATTACGCATAGGACCATGGTGGCCGCATTCACCGAGACTTGAAGGAGTACTGCCAGAGATGTGATGCCTGTCAAAGGGTAGGTAAATCCAATAGAAGGGATGAAATTTCATTACGACCATAGTTAACATTATAGGCATTCGATAAGTGGGAAATAGAATTTGTGGGAACAATCAACCCACCAACAAAAATAACAGGAGCCAGGTACATCATTACTGCGACAGAATACCTAACAAGATGGGGGGAAGCAGTACCAGTGAAGGATTGTAGTGAAGAAACAACATCACACTTCCTATTTGAACAAGTAATCACTTGATTTGGGTGCCCATGGGTTTTGATGAGCAACCAAGGCACACACTTCATAAACAACACCATCAGCGCTATGACTAAAGAGTTTGAAGTCCATCATCAGAAGAGCACGCCATATCACCCATATGCAAATGGAACAGTGGAAGCATTTAACAAAATCCTTGAGAATGCACTAACAAAGATCTATAACGTCAACAGGGATGACTGGGACCTCAAAGTACCAGCAGTATTATGGGCCTACAGGACTACGTGTAATAATTTGACAGGGTACACACCATTTAAACTGGTCTATTTCCAAGAAGCAGTGGTGCCTTTAGAATTTTTAGTACCAAGATTGCACGTAGCATCAATCACACATATGATAGAATGAGGCATAGTACAAGAGAGACTAAATCAATTAATGAACATGGAGGAAGATTGGATCTTAGCAGGGTTCCACCAACAAGTTCAGAAAGCAAGGGACAAATCTTGGCATGACAGACATCAAGAAGAAAGCCTTCAAGGAAGGAGATCTAGTATTGATGTATGACAACAAATCATTTCAGCACCCAGGAAAGATAAGAATGCACTGGCTAGGACCGTATGAAGTAAAATATATCATATATGGAGTTGTACAACTGAGAGACTTATCAGGTGCATAACTCAGATGGATGATCAATGGGAGCCGAATGAAGCTATACAATGACAGTCGACCACCCACCGCGCAGTAAAAAAAAAGTATATCAAAAAGAACCAACAGAGGCACAGTACATTGGAGATAGAAAGGGAACACATACTTAGGAACACAACCTCAGCAAGGAGAAGGACAACGACCAGGTAAAAAGGGAAACACGCAGGAAACGAAATGACAACAAAAGTAGTTTGAAACGACGAAGTTATGCAGAATTGAATGACGGAAAGGATCGATGGGACGTCACATTAATCACACCAACTGGAGATGACAAGGCAGAGTAAGGGAAAGTATGAAAATACTAGAGGTGCATTGAACACGTAATTAAGGTAGTGTCCTCGACAAGATTCATGTAATTCCCATACAACACATGGATGTGCAAGCAAAGAGTCTATTTGAAAAAAGAGAACAAACAGAGATCGATAGAGGCGAAGGAGAACAAAGAGGAGTTCAAAGAGGTGACAGAGACCATTCTAACTCAGAAAACCTTCAACATTCACCACCATGGCACCTCCAAAGCAAGCAGAAGAAATCCAAAGTGCCAAATAACCCCGAGTTAGAACCAGGTCACGAGAACAATTGGAAGAAGGTGAACAACACCAACCAAATATTGTCAATGTCGACAAAATCCCATCCCCAGACACAATACCAGTGTACCCCACACCTGTAGTGGAAGAAACCAAACAAACAACATAGGAGGGCACAAATATAGATAGACCGATAGAGGTACATGAGCAATAGGATGAAGAAACCCTGAAGGAGGCGCAACCAAAGAACATTGAAGCAACTCTGAGAGTCAATGGAATGACGTCAAATCTAGAAGCAACAGTCGAACTAGATGAATCTCAAACAACTGTCTCAGACCACCCACTAGAAGGAACAGTAGAAGATGTCACGGGTTGGTCGGATTGGTATTTCAAGGTACAAATGGCATCCATTGGAACCTCGAGCCAACCACAACCGAAGAAAGACAGACAAGTAGCATATACCTAGGTCACCTCACAAGAAACCCATCTCAACCCTCATTCTACCGCGTATACTAGAGGGGGTACAAGTGGAATTAGGATTGATAGGGAAGATTGACAAGCTAAAATACTCATACCACGATGTAGCAGACACACACAAGTTTCCAGAATTTGCAAAGAGAGTATACTTAGAGACTATGGGCACAAATTTGGTCGGGGAACTAATTGATCATCCACTCCAATGGGAAAGAGGGTTGGAGAAAACATTAATTTTAGGTCTGTTGGATCTACCACATTTTGGCACAGGTCAATATGCAAGCGAGTGCGTCAAACAATTTTTAGCAGTCACACATGGCAGGGATATATGGTTGGACCAGATCATCTTGATAGACGTAGAGCTTATTGTGAACATAATAGGGTTTCCATCCCGGGGCATGGATCGCGCACAATTTCTTGACAAAAAATACAAGGTGAAAGAACTAGCGGAAGAGATGAAGAAAACGTATGGTACCGACAAGGGGACATGAGGAATCATTATCAAGAGGATCAATGATGTCACAACAAAAATGCGCACAAAAATATTATATTGTAAGTTACTAATAAAATGTCGTAGGGATGAAGTTTCGGCTAGGGTCATCACAGTTGCAGCTCAATGCGCCAAGAGATCCATAGTGAGTTGGGGACCCATATCTCTTGAATTTATTCCTGGATGACTACAAGGATGCACAGGATCTAGGCATAGAGTTTCACTATTCATGGATAATCATGTTAATAGCCTTTATGGGATGGAGGGAACCAAGATCTGTAACTTTTGGTACCAGAACCAAACCGAATCAGGGAACGAGATGTTTATTCCTAAAATCCATGTCAGATGCTAGGCACAAAAGGATGAACGGGTCGATATTTGAAGGATACCTATGCGATTTGCAGGAGGCCATTAGCAACATCTGGAGAATCACACCACAGGTTGTCGCACAGTTTTAGGACATCGCCAAATTCATGGCCACATGACATACAATGTGGATATAAGCATGGAAGAATCCCAATAAGAAGTGGCTACAGATGCACTATTGTATCACAGAGGGTGACATCAACATGGTGATCAAAGACTGGGAAGATGAATGGAAGATTCCAGTCCTCACCCAAGACTTGTCGGAAAGGACAGTGGAAGAAGAGGCAGGGTAGTGAGAAATAGAGCCTCAAGTAGTCTCAATGCCCAAGAAACAAAGGATGGGTTAGACAAAGACAACATAGACAAACAAAGGGGCAGCTAAGACAGGGACCCCGAAGGGGAAAAAGAACTGTACACAACTGACCAAAGAGTAGCAGAAACAAGTCGAGGTCGTGCAAGGGACTACACCAAGTCCCAATCCACAGGAACTAGGTGGGAATAAGAGGCCATCCACACAGATAGGAGGAGGGCGCAAGAAGATGAAGGCACAAAGAACGCCTCCAAACTATATGATCATGGAGGATGATGGAGAAATGATAGCCTGAATGGTCCAGGATTGTTTATCCGAGGATTTTGATAATGTTGTGCACCACAGGGACAAGATTCAAGAGGAGTTGGAATACATGTGAAAATTCCTCAAGCAAATTGGGGAAGTAAAAATAGCAGGAAGTAGCATGGGAATAGTGCCATCAACATCACAGACAGAATAAAGACTAGAAGAAGGAGAGTGAGATCCAGTCCATATGATACTGCAACCGAATGCAACATTCCACATTCCAACCAATATGTTGCATATGTACAATATCATGGGTCAGACACCCCTAAAAGACTTAGCTTAAAATCCAACTGGTATTATTGAGGATACCATCTAGGGCTCTACACAAGCTGCAGGTTAGCATGAACCACGAGGTACAGTCTCGAGAACATGCAGACTTAGCCGAATTGCAGTAGACAATAGAGAGGCAAGACACATTGGAAATATTATGTGAGCAGGATAAGTTCAATACCCTAGAGGAAAGGGAGCGCAGGATTGGATTGGAGAAGAAATTTGCAGGAACATACGAAAGGATTCCAAATACCGCGCAGGTGGATGAAGTTACAGCAACAGAAATGATTGATCAGATTGTGTAGGCGATCAATCAATATCAGAAGGAGATCAAGAATCTCTGAGAGAATATAACACCCAATACTCCACCAATAGTAAAGGAGAAAAGGAAGCAGGAAGCAACAAAGCAGCTACAAGATATAGAGTGACAGGTTATCACAACAATTGACTTGTTAGAGAATGCAACACAACTTTGGACAAAGATAGAGGAGGATCAACAAATCCAAAGGTGGTACAAGGAACAAGAGAGGATAAGTGAAACTATCCAAGACCTCAAGAAGAGGCAGAAGATAATTCCCATCATAGAGTGTGTCAAAGGGGTGCAAGATATGAAGAAACTACAGGCATAACTCACCACTGCACAAACACATAAACATGAGTGTCAGGCTCAAATGGAACCGCTTCAAGAGCAAGTAGAATAAATCATTGTAGAAGTAGAGGAAGCTAAATCACAGATAGCATAGACCCAGAAATAATGCACATGATTGATCAGTGACAAAGTTGCAGTTGAGGTAATAGACACAATCAAGGAGAAGACCAAGTAGGTGCAGACACAATAATCAGAGCTCAAGGAAAAGTTCCAGACGATCACCAAGGAGATCGAGGAAGCACACAAATTTAGGTGGCTTGGGATGAGCCACATGTTAGTGTTGGGGGCCTGTTGGAGGTAGGACAAAGTGGAAAGAAAGACATTTTTGGGAAAGAAAGCATGCACGAGGAAAGAGACAACTAGAAGGAAGAACAACACGTGCGCATGCAGGGAAGACCTAACGATGGTAGGGTTAGGGTTTTGGTAATGTATTGTAATGGATGAAGAGCCAACAATGTATAAATATAGATAGTTAGGTATCATAAGGGGTTCGTATTGATACTTAGGTATCATAAGGGGTTCATATTGATACTTAGGTATCATAAGGGTTTAGATTTTCTAGAGATAATTCGTTATGGTAGAGAGAGTTGTTGTAGCGAACTGATATGTAATATTTTGTTGTATGATCTATTTTGGTAAGTTGTTGAGCTAGAGAGGACGAAGGAGGGTAGATATTTAGGATTAGATCATAGGCTGAGGATCCTAGTGCGATATAGTCTGCCTCATATAGATCTTACCCAATGGGGAAGAGTTGTGAGTGTGCGACGCTATAGTGATAGAACGACTATAATAAAAGAGTTGAGAGTCAAATCTTTGTGGATGTAGCCCAGGAGAGGGTGAACCATGGTAACATATATGTTATGTGATGAATGAAAGCATATATTTATTGTCTTCAATAGTTATTTTTATGGTTAATGAATGAGTTGTTATATTTCCCGCGTACTCGCAAATGACAGTACAATGTGTTTACAAGTTATAATAGCAGTTCAATATATAGTTCTCATATCTCGCACTCAATCCTAGGCTATAAACACATGAGTATTAGAACCACCCATTAAAGCTATCTCAGGTGACACTGCGTAGCGAATTCTATGCGTTGTGTTGCCTTCTGGTTCACCAGGAGGGCCGATAGTTTTAGAGGCTTTGTTGGAAACCTGAACAGACATGAACCCTGGGTCAATAAACTTAAACAAAATATAAGAAAAGTAAACCAACAATACTTTATCGACTAAAGTGTGTCATTTCATGTGAATCCTCATAGGGAAAGGTTTTGTGAATATGAAAAGTATGATGGCGGTGGTTCCTTCCTAAGATATGACTCAACAACCAAAAATATGGGATGTGGAAGAGTTAAGTTGTTGTTGAAATATGGAAGGATTGGAACTCTCTTTAGAGTTATGCACATTCTAGATCTAGCTAGGAGCCTAATATCTGTAAGTAAGTTGTATGATGTAGGTGTGGATACTTTATTTGGAAATGGCACTTGCAAGATGGTACAATGAGAAATTGTGGTGATGAGGGGAGTTTGGTTTGGAAATCTGTTTGGAAATTATTGGGAATAACTTATACTAATGAGTGTAATAGTTCTATTTTCTCTAAAAAGATAAATAAATAATATAGGATCTTGTTGAGGAAGAAACATTACCTTTAATATATAGGGGTACTCCTCGATGCATGGTCCCAATTAGATTTTTCACCATTTGGTTTAAGAGACCCATCCATATTTTGGACCAGTTTCCATTACTGGGTTAGAGGGGTGATTGAATGGTTATGAATGCAATGGAGAACACATATGAAAAATAACAATGTGCATAAATAAAACTTAACCTATCCTATCCTATCTAAGAGCGACTATGGTAACCAATGAGCATCCAACAATTCCATTAATCCCTGCAAAATACTTCTTTCATACAATTGTTAAGAAAAAACAAGGTTATATAACACATACATAAAATGAAAATAACCAAATTAGTCTAAGCTATGAAATTACATGCATAAACTACTCATCATCTTAGGACAAAATATAAGAGGGAAGAAATTGATCTGGAAGAAATATTTTCGTTTGTATAAGACAAGTCTATAAACAAAAGAACATTCTTATCGCACATGTAAATAACATTATAGTCTATTGGAAATGGTTCACGACCAACTTCCATCCACAAAAGTAGTTCTCTCTAACAAAATGGCCTTCAGGGATTCTCAATATTAATTTTGAAAATAATTCCCGAATATACAATGTTTGAAGAGCCCTTTCAAAATGGGCATTTTACTTTATTTATAGTAATTAAGTAACTTCTTATGGCGTCTTCTTGGATTCTGCAAGAAATATTTACAAGTATTTTCATCTTCCCTTTCTCAAATTCCATTGACAAGTGTTCCAATAAGATGAAAATAAATACGGTTGAGAAAAATAAAAAATAGGATATAGTTGTGGACAAATTCTAATTTGTATCTTTATCTTTCTCCACTTTTCCTTGTCCTTGTCTCTCAAATAAGATTTTTGAAACGTCATGTTGTCCAACAATAGATATGAGCCTGAGGAATAGGAGTTCTTCTAGGGAAGATTCATGGGAGGTTGAGTTTTGTGAGAGGGTTTTCATGTACATCATCAACTTAGCCATGAAAACCTGGATCATATTTTTCATTTTGGATTTCTTGATGAGGTGATCTTCCATCGGGTCCACAATTACCCTTGTTGATGACTAATCATCTTCTTGTCTTTGCTTCATATTTTGTTGGATTTATTCAAATATCTTCTCATTGGTCTAAGTATTTCTGAGTGCCTCAATAGGAGGTAGATTCCCTTTATGCGTTAAAATGTAAACCACCCTGTTGAGTTGTGCACAGATGGCCATGGATCTCTTCATTTACTTTTCATCCTTCTCTCTGACTTGTTGTAAATGATCAAGGGAATCATAATCAACATTCCTGTCCCTTCTCGAGATGTGAGGAATATCGGTTGGAGCATCTAGTTTCTTGATAATCCATCATTACATATCATTCAAGCATTCCCTTCTAGCGTAAAATTGGACGTTCTTAGTTTGTACAAGCTATGTTGAGCTATGATTTGCATCACTGATTGTTGGAAGACTTGGATTGTAGTGTACATGTCAATATCCATATCATGGAGTTCTACCCTAACTCTTTCTTCTCACATCCTAAACTCCTTGAGGCTTCCTTTATCTTTCTTCATGCACCTGACTTCTTCCTTCAACTCTCTAATATGATCATATTTATCATTATTCTTGCATACCAATTCCTTGAGATTTTTTTCTATTGCTAATGTGAAGGTGGTGCCAGTAGATGTGATAAAGAGTGAGTATTTTCTAACATCTTCTATCACCGGGGTCACTGTGATGACTAACAAAGGGGCTCTCCCAATGATTGGGAGTTTCTTTGTTTCCTATTGTACTATCATGTCAATGGCCTTGTTGAACCAAAATGACTTTAGAATGGTGAATTGTATAGCCTTGTAGGGCATGAAGAGTCCCAATCCAAGTTATACGATCAAGATATGCCCACTAGTGAGAGGGGATTCAACTGACGATCCTGCGATGTTGGTATCCATGGGTGAAGCATAATTATTTAATACTTCTTCATCATGTTTCCTTTGCTCCTCCTTGACCACTTATGTTGTTGCCTCATCTACTCCTCTCTTTTTTGTTTTCATCAATGTTGTTACTTCAACCTATTTTGTTTCTTTGGCTTCAGCTACTGCAACTTCCTCTTATTTTCACTTATTTTCAACCGCATCCTTCTTTTTCTTTTGGACCTTTTCCTTCTTCCTTTTTCGATTGATCATTATTGTTTCCTTAGCTTATTTTTGTTTTATATGTTCTTCATCTTTGAGTTATTTTCTCCTTTCATTCTAATCTTCTTTAGCAACTTCAACAACTTTTTCTTTCTTTCTTCTTTTGATCTTGCTACTGATTCATAAGTTGAATTTGTATTCATTGTTTCCATTGTTGCTACTGCAGCTTATTCTTCAACTTTCTTCTATTCTTCCTCTTAGGCTCTTTTCTCATATGAGATTTGACCTAGTGGATTACCCTTTCACTTGAAAATAACCTTGTGGTAGGTTTGAGTGTGGTAGTGGATCTCCTCTTCCTCCCAATCATATGTTTTGTATTCCCAATGGTTCTTATGCTTGATACAATGCTTCTTCACCATGTCTTGAGGATCTTTCCTTTGGAATCTCTCTTCTTTGAAGAAAAAGGATGTTAATGTGTCCACTTCAACCTCAGAAAAATTTTCATATTCAAAGGAATATGAACTGAACCATAATGGGAAAGGAGGTCAGATGGCCTTCTTGTCCCTATAAAATGTTGCATTGACTCCATGGACCACTGTCTGATAGGTGATTTATTGGAGGACTAGCTTGTTTGGGAAAAATATGGGGAGAAAATGTGGAGATTTGATGGATCCATATATTATTAGATAAGTCTTGTATTCCAAAAGATACCAATCTTATATTCTTCGGATTGTATATAGTGCCTTGTCGGTCATGCATGGCGCGGGTCCATCGAAGATGAGTTGGAATAACGACGTCAAGAAGTAATAAACAATCTTGTGATATTTCATTTTGTACTTGTGCTTCCAGAGAACCTTGAAATAAATGTGAATTGAGGGATCAAATGGCTTCCATACCTAGCCCACATTTGGATATTCATGATAGATGCACAAAATTTCAAGAAGGTAAGAGGACATGTGAAATTTAGGAGCTTTCCTGTGGACAATTTCCTTAATCATTCCAATGGCCTCTTCTAGAGATACTGATAGAATATTATCCCAGTTGAAAGTTGACCCTACATCAAAAACGTAGTATATAAGGAGTGCCTAAGCTAGGGGAATTTGGAAGAATCTAGTTCCCCATATAACCTGCATAACATCGCTACAACATACTGGTATGAAAATATCAACAAGTTAGTTGGGTACTCGCCAGATGGTCTTGACTTCAATGGCTTACTGGTATTGTACTATACCTTAAACATATATTTTTTCCATGAGTGGGAACTCTTTAAGAAGCTTCTCATCAAACGATATTTCTCTAAGTCCATGTTCTTCAATATTCATGATATGTCCTTTGTGCAAGGGAAAACTTGTGTGTGGGCATCCACCTTATATAGATTTGATCTTTTGATATTCTTGAAGATATTAAGGTCAGATTTATTTTCTGGCTCTTGGGGAAAACTTTGATTATTGAACATTTGATAGACCTCGCCCATTTTAATTGAAGTATTTTTGTCTATAAATTCTTCATTATCATCATAAATGGGCCCTCGGAGATCTTCCTCTTCTTCCTAGTGGCTTCCTCTTACAAATGCTTCTTCTATGGGGGGCCTTGTTGGTAATTTGTGTTCACTTGTGTGGCAACATATTCGAATCTCCAAAACATATTTCACATTAGTACATCAAAATACTTATTTAAAAATATCATATTCTAATTATCTTAGAGGGAAAAGAACTGGTGAAGGAGATCATATGGCATTAGTTCCTATATCTGGGTGATTTTTAGGTCTCCCAGAAAAAATCAGAGGGTTCATGATTTCCCTACTGGCACATATCGGTATCAACATCCAAGAATCCATGTGTATTGATATGGGAGGTGAGTTATCACCCGAAGAGGAAAGTATCGAGGACATGGAAAAATTATTTACCAATTTTTTGTTAAGTGTTTGAAGGGGAGAATTGAATTTGGCGTATCGACCTTGAAGATGCCAATAACGTTGATATGATGGATACCTCATAGGCATAGATCATGCAAAGGATTCCAAAAATAATATGATAGTATCAATATTTTTATAAGGAAACTCATTGGTGTCAATCACCCTAACGTGGTCAACATGACTCGATATTTAAATTTTTATAAGTCTAAAAAGAATGGAGGCCCATTTAACTATGTATCGACATCAATCATTTAATCATTGTATATATGTGAGTATGGTATTCACACTAATCAAGAAAAAATTACCGAAAAAGGTAATCACACCTTGGCGTTGAAAATTTAAAACTCGATGGTGTGGGGTAGAGTGTATTGACTGCAATTATGTTAACACTACCGATATGGGGAGACTCAAAATTTGGCTAAGTATGAATTGGGGGCACCATCAAGGGTTGGATCTAGTTTCAATCTCATAGATTTTGTCATACTAAGTTCTAGGTTAGCTCGCATTTTTTTTTTAAGTATATCCAACGGAAATTCAAAACTTTCTCTAGAGGTGAATCAAAATAGGTTCAGGGGAAGATTGGTTAGGTTGGGTTCCTTTTGTGGCCATAGTTCAAGTGATATTAAATGGTTAGGGTGAAATATCTCGAGGGGGAAAAAACAGTGCATAGGGATAGGACTAGGGCACCAAGGAGGTAGAGGGAGGAGGTAGAGGGAGGAGGTAGAGGGAGACAAGGGCTTAGAGGAAGAGGGTATGGAAGATCAAGGGAGAAGGAGGTAAGGAAATAAATGTTTAGGGGAAAATTTATTCTCCCTTGTGTTTATTCATATATGCAAAAACTGAAATCTAAGTCAAATGGAAATCCACATGGATAGGGATAGATTGTGTACTTGGAAGTTCGAAGGTGACACATGCAAAGTGAGTATTCTATAGTAGGTGAGAAATTTTGTTGCAATTTTTCCCTCTCTTATGATCTCAAGTTTTTTAATGTGACTTTGTGACAATGAAAAAATGTCAAGCCTTGGTGTGGATTTTATAACCTTTTAATTGGCACAAAAATTGATACGAGAAAATTTGTATTGGAGGTCATCACCCAAATTTGGTAAGTGGAAGTTTTTATGTATTGGTGATGGAGGTCTTATTGGCATCGATTGTGCTCTTTATGTATCGGTGATCATCTTTCAAACCCCACCAGTGGATCGATGGTGATCCACCAAAGTATGCCAACACACAAAGTGGGAAGATATTGGCCCCTTCGTGTACCGGTGTTGATCATGTCATCATCATCGATAGGCAAAGAGGGGGGGGGCTCTATTCAAAACCATTAAGTGTTAAGGTCCCTACGTATCGGTGGTGATGATGTCATATTTTTTTATATGTAGAGAATGGATTTTCTTTTGAACATTTCCAAACATGTATTGGTAAGGAAGGACTAATGTAGGCCAAGGTGTCAGCGACAATGCTTCATCCTTGCTGACATACAAGGTAGGACTCGTCAACTATGCAAAAATTATGTGTATTGAAATATTTGGCAGGAAATTTGCTGGTGGATCAACGATATAAATATTATGGTCATCGATACACTAAAACTCAAATTTGAAATTTTGTTAAGTGTTGAGATATTTTTCGGTGACAGAGGAGAAAATATCAACTCACCGACACGGGTTGTATCAGTTGTTATCACTGTTAATGTTTTATGTTGATATTATAGTTCTTTGCATTTCATAAATATAAGAGCATAATAAGCACAAGATCACTGAGAAATA
>CBVK0100286169.1:0-23280 GCA_900067695.1 Picea abies | reverse complement strand
TTCTGTGTTTTGTTTCTGCATTTGTTTTATTTTATTGCTCCGCGGTTCTGTTTTTCTAACATTTGAGTCCGGTCGAATCCTCTTACCAAGCCATTCAATCGACAACCCTTTCGACCCCATCCCTTGGTGATTTATCTCCAGATCCATTCCGCGTCATTTTTCCCATGGACAAGATGATTATGTCTGTTATGTCCATGGAAGACACCCCTTGGGACGATGGACATCATCATTCCATCCTCTTCCTGGAACAACACACCATTGAGGGTTACCAACGAATCTCGACCCCGTCGACCGTTGTCGTCATTTCTATCGTTCCCGAGTCTACACACGATCTGTTCTACGAAGGGAACTTAAGTAACATCTCTTCCACCCTCCCCCTCGACATATCTATAAAACCTGGAATTGTCGAAAATGTGCATATTGGAGCTTCGTGTTCACATGATGAAGTTGTCACCTACAAGTCTCTTTTCCAAGAATTTCGTGACGTCTTTGCATGGAGCTATGAAGAAATGATGGGTATTGATCCTGACATTGTGGTACATGAAATTAAGACATACCCGGTTGCTAAACCTGTCCGACAATGACTTCATCCGGTCCACCCATGTAAAGCAACCTCTATCAAGCTTGAAGTTGAGAAACTTCTTAAGGTTGGCTTCATTTACCCGGTGGCTCTAACTGACCGGGTTTCCAATCTTGTTTCGATTGACAAGAAACAAGGCACAATCCATGTGTGCGTTGATTATAGGGACATTAACAAAGCTTGTCCTAAAGACAACTTTCCTACCCCCTTCGTTGACCAGATCGTCGATGATTGTGCCAGAAGCGAAATATTCTCTCTGATGGATGGTTTCTTCAGATATAATCAAATCAATATCGTACCAGTGGACCAACACAAGACCTCTTTTATTTGTCCTTGGGACACTTTCACCTATTAGAAACTTCCATTCGGTTTAAAGAATGCCGGTGCAACTTTTCAACGTGCTATGTCTTATGATTTTCATGACATAAAGCACATTGTGCAACCATATCTCGATGACTTATCCACTCGTTCCATGCACCGAGTAGATCATCTAATACACCTCTGTGCCATTTTCCTTCGATGTCGGTTTTACCATATACACTTGAATTCCCACAAATGTGTTTTCTGCATAGAATCTGGCCGACTTCTAGGCTTTATTATTGTTTCACGTCAAGGGATCAGGGTAGATCCTTTGAAGGTTGAGGCGATTCTCAATCTTCCTCCTCCTTCCTCACTTCTCCAGTTACAAATTTTGCAAGGGAAGGCAAAATTTCTCTGTCGTTTCATCCCAAACTATGCTGAGCTAACTCTCGGATTTACACGACTGCTTAAGACAGGTTCTGAGTTCGTATGGGATACCACTGCCAAAAATTCTTTCGAAGCTTTGAAACTGTCTTTGAAACATACCCCTCTACTCTTCCCACCTGATTACAGTCAGGATTATTTACTTTACCTCGTAGCCTCAGACTATACCATCGCTATGGTTCTCGTCCAGGAGGATGATTCTCATGACGAACATGTCATCTATTACTTGAGTCAGAGTCTCACGACTACCGAAACCAAGTATTTACATGTTGAAAAAATGACTTTGGAAGCTGTCCAGGTTGTTCAATGTTTCTGACACTATATCCTTTCTTGCAAGACTACGGTAATTTCTAACTGCAACCCTATGCAACACATTCTTACACGTCAATTGCTAGGGGGAAAATACTCCAAATGGATCATAATACTCCAGGAGTTTGACTTAGAATTCGAATGTGCTAAGTCCAATAAATCATTGGTATTTGTCGAGTTGATATGAGACCTTCCCTGCTCTGACACAGAAAATGTAGCAGACGATTCATTACCCGATGAATCCCTTTTCTTGATCAGTTTCGATGACCTTTGGTATGGAGATATCATCATATATCTCTAGACCCAGACTTTCCGGCCCCAGTTGTCTAGCACTAACCGCCATCGAATACACTACCAAGCCCGTTAGTATATTACCCTCAGTGATACTCTTTATCATCGTGGGATTGACTCCATTTTTCGACGCTACCTCACATTTGACGAAGTCAAGAAAGACCTGAATGAATGCCATTCTGGAACCTGTGGTGGTCACATGTCTGGTTATGCTACTGCCGAGAATATCTTACGAGTGGGGTATTTTTGGCCTTCTTTATTCAACGATTGTATAATTGCTGTCCAAAAATGCCACGCTTGCCAAACCTACCACAATAAAATATGTTCACACCCTGCTCCTCTATACCCTATGGTATTTGTTGGTCCTTTTGCAAAATGGGGTATCGATTTCATGACATGTCACCCTCACTCGGCCAGGGGGCATGGATACATTATTGTAGCCATAGATTATTTTACGAAATGGGCTGAGGCGATGCCAACATTCGACAATACCCGAAGGACTGCAACATTATTCATATTCAATCACATCATCGCTCATTTTGGTGTTCCTCAGGATATCGTTACTGATCACGGTAGCCACTTCAGAAACTTCATGATGTCCGAACTCACTGAAAAGTTGGGTCTTCTCCATGAAAATTCAACACCCTATTACCCACAAGCTAACGGCCAAGTTGAAGCAATAAACAAGGTCCTCATTACCATGCTTCGAAGAATGATAGGGATTCACAAAATGAGTTGGCACACGATGTTGTTTTCAACATTGTGGGCTTACCGAACATTTGTTAAGTCTACTACCTGGTTTACACCATTCCATTTAGTCTAGGGTCTAGAAGCCATCTTGCCGATTGAATGTGAGATACCCTCCTTAAAACTGACCGTCAAACTTCTCCCAAACACTTATGCCGAAGAAGAACGTCTGTTGTATCTCATGAAATTAGACGAAACCCGTCGTGATGCCACCCTAGTTATAGAAGCCCAGAAGAAACACATCAAATCCCAATACGCCAAACATGTCAGGCCATGTGTTTTCTCCGAAGGTGATCTGGTTCTCCTTTACGAACAAGATCAGGATATGCTAAGAGCCAGAAAATTTGAAGCTATGTGGCAAGGTACTTATATCGTCAGATGAGTTTTGGAGAAAGGAGCTTATGAGTTGGTGGACTACGACAATATCCCTTTGAGTGAACCCAGAGATGGGTGGTACTTAAAGAAGTAATATGCCTAAGATCACCTATGCATGAGTGCTTGTATTTTATTGTATCATACTTTTTGTGTGTTACTTTAGTATGTTTTTTCTTGTTATTTGGTCTCTGCCCCCGACTGCTTATCTTACGTTGTGCTTGGTTTCCAGACGTCAGAGTCTTCACTACCCCACATTGGCTTCGCCGATGGCGCTAGTTGTAGTACTCGGAATCTTGCTTCTGCTGCATGGGCAATTTACGCACCTACAAACAAACTTATCGGTCTGCGAGGTGTGTGCTTCGGTCGTGCGACCAATAATATTGCAGAATATAGCACCGTCATCGAATTGTTGATTGGTGCTATTTCGCTTGATATCTGCCACCTGGTTATACGATTCGATTCACAACTATTAGTACTACAACTAAGTATTGTCTATGCTATTCGAAGTCCTACTTTATTACGGGTATATTTACGAATTCGCCTCTTGGAACGTTATTTTGATTATATCGAATATCAGCACAATCCTAGATGTCTAAATACATTGACCGATGCTTTAGCTAATTATGTGTTAGACAGAAATTTGGGACATTTATCAACCAACCACGCATTACATGTATAACATAACACAAGATAAGTCGGTAGAAGTCGTATATATGTATATAACGATCAAAAAGCTTTTACAAAAAATTTCTGTCCAAGGATCAAAATCTCAAAATACGAATCCCATAGCTTCTACAAAATAACATCATGAATGACTCTCACGATAACACACAACTGCTCGGGCTACCCTATGGAGTAGTCGACTGAGAGACTCAGACATGCCCACAGTATGACGCTGATAATGTCTCGAAATCTCCCCAATAGCAATGTCTGAGATGTCCGCAGTAAACCCCTCTAAGTTTCGTTCCACTACCTCATAGTCGTCAACATCCCATCTCGCCACTGGAGCCGCTTCTCCTCGCCTTTGAATGGGAGACGTCCCTGGAGGTCAATATGGCCCCACATCTGTGTCATCAAAAAGAGATATTTGGATTAGTTCTTGGACAAACACAAAAACATTTCATATGATAAAAATTGAAAAAACATTTAAAAAGAACAAAATGTGTACTTCTTACCCAAGTCACCCCACTGAGCATCCTCAGGCAGGGCCAAATCCGGATCCCCTCGAAAATCCAAACCAGCATATGCATAGTCGTTAATCATCAGCATATGGGGCCGTAACTAGTCGAAAAATGAATCATTATACTTGATTATAGGCCCTTCTACATGTCGAGCCATGAGGTTGCACCACCTCAGCATCCTCGAATCCTGTGGGGCCGGTAAACCCCAATCAACCTGTAATCGCAACAATGGGACCCTCTCGAGGAAGAATGACACCCAAAGTGATCCATACCCAAACTGCTTCAAGTCACCCTTTCTTCACTTCGTCAATTGTCTCTTCATACTGCGGAGAACTGCATTAGACCAGTTGAAGACCTGAGGCTCTGTACACTCTATGGCATACTGGAAATAGCTCTGGAGAGCCATGTGCAGAGCTGTGCTCCCAAACATGCATGCAATAGTAAACAAGATGGTCCGCAGGGTCAAATCTTGGACCCCCCAAATGGCAACCTTAACCTTGCTTCTCTTTGCCTCAAGAACACAGTATCGACGACAATATTCGCTCATGGGAAATCCGCCGCCTCTACCTCTGGTCAAACTAGCATGGTATCTGCACCGTGAAAACCCTGTTACATAATAGATATCCTCGATATCTAATGTAAGCATATGGAATCCCACGTGAAATAACTGTTGATCCATGTCCCATGTGTGGACCAGGTATTCCAACAATCTGAGTTGGGCTCTCATGCCCGGAATCCTAAAGAATTTCAAGAGCCCACAATCCCGGAGGGCAGCGACTGTGCCCGCGTCATTCTCGGCAATGGCATCCTCCTCCTCATGTTCCCTTTCTTTCCATTCCAACATTGTGATGGTCAAACACCTACAAAAGAGCCATGAGAGGAGAGTCAACAACTTGTTTTAAACTTTTGCATAATTTTTATTGAGCAAAATTGCACTTTAAAATTCATTTTTCGGCCCCCACATGTGAGCCTTTGGCACAGTGTGAGAATCTTAGATTCTCGCAGGTCTCGCAAGGCCCACCTATGAGAATGCTTGAGCGCATGGTTGACCCTAAAATGGACCTAAAACTCAAAAAATTGCCAACAAAAACCAAAAATAAACCATGGAAAAGTTGAAGGATCAAGAGCTTACCTCGTTGGCTGAAACCATTCGCCAAATGATCACTTGTGCCTCCCACAGTTGAGCAAAGAAATTTGGGGGAAAATGAGGTATGTTGGACAAGTTTTTGGAAAACTCACAATGAAATGGTAAAAAGCCCTTTTTACCCATATTTATTCACTTTTTACTATTTTTTATTGATTTTTTTATATTATTTTTATTGTTTTTCTTATAAAACCTAATTCCCTAATAGCCTTGTGAGTATGGTTTTCCGCAGATATGGCAACTTTGAAGTCTGAACGAGGGGGTACGGGTGTTTTTTCTTTTTGTCGCATATACGACTACTTTTTTAGGGTTTTTGTAGGAAAAACTTCGAGCTCAATCTTCGTTCGTTCTCGCGCTCAAAAATATATGAGAATGTAACCGAGTATACTTTTTCTCATCTTTTCGTACTTGTCATGTTAACACGAAAATGATGAACGCTAGGGAGTATCCTTTAATCTCTTTTCACGCTTCATAAAAATGAAAAGATTGTCGAGCGATCTTGTTCTCTTCACGCTCATTAAAGTATTTGAAAAAAACGTTTGGCGAGCGATAGTTTATCACTTTTTCGGTCTCATCGAACTAATTTACGAAAAAGGAACTGGGAGAGTTCTCTTTAAGTATTTTCCAGACTCTCAAAACATGAAAAACTCCCGAGTTTTCTTTCTTTGGACTCGTAAAACAAACATCGAAAGACCCATATGGGACCGAGCCACTCCTTCCAAGGGTTTGTTAAATATACTCCGAGGAACTCATCCAAAGGATGAGCTTACATCGACAAGCATATGCTATCCTTTTCAAACTTGCGTAAAAATAAAGAGGTACTCGCTAGAAATGGTGGGGAAAATTTTGGGAAAGGAATGTGTTTTCATATTTATATTAATGGCAGTAAGCGTCACTCTTGAACATGACACCCCCTACTCCGGGTTGGGAAATCCATTTGTCTCTCGTTCGACTTGCTACCAGGTTATATCTTGGGTCATCTTTGAGTAAGTGCTGCCAAGTCTTTGGTCATGTCGTTCATATGTTCAAGAGAAGTCCAAACAAACCCTCTATCGAGTCGGCCATCTGCAGTTGTCCATTATTACTATGTCGGCCTTCCCTGTGTCTGTTTCGATCTGTCTTCATTCTTTATTTCATCCTCAAAATCTGTTACTTGTTTTGTGTCATTGATGGTGGATACATCAAATCCCTTTTGTGACGAGTCTTGTTCCATCGAATCCAACTCATTATCCAAAAATAAGACTTAGAATTCATTTAGTACCTTGGAACCTACATGCCTTAATGACAGGTCTCTTTTCTTTCGACAGGGGTTTCACATCATCGATCCCTGATCGAGAGATTCCGCCGAGTGCTCGACCTCAGCTCATTCATTTGAATTCATTTGGATTGTACTTCAGTACCTTGAGAGTCACCGACATCAATGATGATTTCCCTCGCACTTGTTAACGATTTTCATCAATGATCGGTAATCAAGTGGTTTCTACCATGTTGGACTTCTGCACATGTAATCACATGGATAGATTCGTACTTTCAGGTGATGGGACTGAAGACCCTGGGTCTCATCTTTTTGATCCAGGCTGCGATGGAGTATGTATGATTTGTATCGACACATAGATCCACTTTGTATGTCGCGTGGCTATGTCTTAATTCAAGTCTTCTCACATAGATCCACAGTGTATTCCTGGTGGCTATGTAGCATTTTTGACGACATGGATCCACAGTGTATGATTGGTGGCCATGACCTATGTTTATGTTTCCATTCATTTGTTATCTGAGCATGGGAATGCCTACCTCAGAACTGGTATTATATTCTGCAGATGCTTGGTTGTTTACAGGTTTCTGATTAGGTGCGCTCCTTGCTTTCTAACACACACACACAGTTTACAACGTATTTCGGTTGTCACAAGTTCCAGCCTCATACTTTGGGGGGTATTATGTTACACATGATTTTGGTCACTCTAGTGATGTCTCTACTAGTGATGTACTCAGGCTCCCACAAGGACTTTTTGCTTGAGAAAAGTGTCTGCCGTCTTCTTCCAAAAACACATTTTTAATATGAGTTCGCAGGCTGCCTATATTACAAGGTGTGAAAATTATCCATTCTCGTAGGCAACCCACACTTGGGGTGCGAACTGTTCGCAGTATGCTCTATAAATAGGGTGCGAACCTGTTTTTAAGCTTGGAAAAGAGAAGAGGTCACGAAGGTTCCAGAAGGAAATCTTATAGAAAATGAGTTGGCATTCACATGGTTGGCATCCTACTGACTTCTTATATTTGGTGGGATCATCCTCATCCATGTAACCATCTCTCCTTCTCCTATATATTGAAAGGTTTCTCATGGAAAAGGTTAAGCAAGATTGAATGAAGAATTGGTGAAAGAATTGTGTGAAGAACCCTGCTTGGATAGAAGCTTGGAGACTCTTTTTGGTCTATCAAGTTGTATTGGATCTTCTCCATGCAAAGATAGAGCAAGTGTGTGTGTTGGAACCAAGGGTCACTGAAAGGAAGCTTACGACATCAAGGCGATCTGGTTGTATCTTCTACTTTCTTTTAATATAATACAACGACATGTCCCTTTCCCATAAAATTACTCTTATTTTATTGCATAACTCCTTGATCATATGCATAGGTTGACATTGAATATACTTTGCTATCTTCACTTTGGTTGGTTTGTGTTGTCTTGGACTTGATTTCACAAGAGCACCGGAGTGAAGTGGGAACAACAGATACCTAAGGAAGTGATATAAAGGTATGCCACTCATTCCTTCTTATTAGTAGATTCAATGACTACAACTTAGGGAAAGAGTCATGTCGTGTCCTGTTTTGTTCTAGATCCAGGTGGATCTAGGTAGGTTTGTTAGTGTCCGCACCTACCGATTTATCTGATAGCACTAATCAAAATTTGTAAGAACAAAAGTCAACAATTCTCTTTTAAAGAATCTACCTCCATAAAATCAAGTCTTACCATATGCACCATTATGGCTTGGCTCTGTGTCCAAAATATATATATGATATTTTTTTATGTGATGTCCCCAACTCAAGACATGGAACAATAATCATGAAGATAAATATAAAGCTAAAGTTGGGAGTAACATATCAAATTGAAGTATAATAGTCTGGAAGTCTAATTTTTTGGTATTAATATGGGTATATTTTTGGATCGTTTTTGTTTGAAATTAGGTAAAAAAAGATTGGAATTTTATCTTTGAGTGTTTAAATCTGTATAATTTGAATGTTTTAAGGATTTTTTCAATTTGTTGAATTTCCTTATACATTTAAAAATGCAATTTAAAAAAGAGAAAATGAGATTTCACCCAAATCTGTTTCACCATATTTTTGTGAAAAAGTTCAAAAAATCAAATATTTAGACAACCCCTATACATCGTACACCACCCAACATAGCATAAACTTGGTACTGGTGGCTCATGAAATAAATTGGCCAGGGAAAGGAAGGACAAGGGTGGGGTCTGCTCAACGATGATCCAAGTGACGACACTTCCATGGCTTTCTGGTTATCCACCCACAAAATCAGCTTCTTCATTTAATCCATGGCAGCATAAACCATGAGCATTGTATGATTCCAACCTGTACCCTTTACATTACAATTAGGGTTACATGCAGGTTTGACTCTTGAAAAATATAGCAAGGGATCTAATACACCCACTAGTGCTCATCCACTAGGGGCACATCCATAGGGATGTCCATATCTCTGGTTCACTGCTTTACACAGAAGAACCAATTCTTCACACGTTCACTTGTGCTCATCCACAGGCACGTCCACTCTACATATATTCTTTCCCACTGTCTCACACAAGATAATCATCTGGAGTTTCTCATCAAATCTTCTGCTCAGAGGAGGCTAATACATCATCTTCATTTCTGTTCACATGACGATGCACCCAACACTTTGGGATTTCACACATTCACCTTGTGCTTAGCCAGGGGCACGTCAAACTCAACAAATTGCCTTTCCCACTGGATAATCTTCTGGAATTCTTCTCAACTCTTTGAATGGAGGAGGTCATCTCTACGTTCCATCTCTATCTCATGTAGGAACCACGTACCCTTCTTAGGGGCTTTCTCTCAGCTTTGTAAGCTGGAGAAAGACTCACATAGCTGTAATGATACACATCTCATAGGTTTGTAAGTTGGAGAATGTCTCACATAGCTGCAATCATCAACAATGGGTATGCCATGGGAGTAGTTTTGATGCAAGGAGGAAGGCATGTATGTTATCATTATGAAATATTCCATTGGGAAGTTCTCAACTACCCTACCTATGACAAGAAACTATATGCCCTGGTTCAAGCTGTCAAGAAGTGGAAGCTACAACAAATCGAAAATTACAAGTGGATGGGGTTTTTACAACAATTTCATCTAGTCATCAATTATAAGAGGGGCAGCACAAATAGGTTGCCAGACATGCTTTCAAGGCCACCCACATGCAATATTACAACTTTAGGAAATTTGATGTACATGGAGCCTTTTACCCATGATGCATACAAATTAGCATACACAGAAGATGAAGACTTAAAGAAGGTGTTTCAACAGCTATAGGGACAAATTCATATAGAAGAAGGTCACGACAAGGCTAACTATAATTTCTAGAATGAGTTACTCTACAAGATTGACAAGCTCTATGTCCCTAAAGGTGAACAACCACAACTTATCAAAGAGGCTCACATCTCCAAGATTGCAGAACATTTTGGTGTTGGGAAGACAATTGCCAACTTAAAGAGGTATTGCGTATTGGCCCAGAATGCAAGAATATGTAGCACAATATATTAGAGGATGTATACTTTGTCATACCAGAAAGACTGGTAACAAGAAGCAAGGTCTATACCATCCCTTACTTGTACCCACTCGACCTTGGGAAAGCATTCCCATGGATTTTGTGGGAGGTTTACCAACAACCAGGAAGGGACGTGAATATCTATTTGTGGTAGTTGACAAATTCAAAAAGATGTGCATTCTCATGCCTTGTAAAAAGGCCATCAAAGGAAAAGAAGCATCGAACATGTTATTTGAACATGTCTAGGTGCACTTTGGGATACCAAGGAGCATCATCTCAGACATGGATACCAAATTTCTCAGTACATTTTGGACTACATTGTGAGAGAAGATGGACACTAAATTGAAGAGATCTACAACATTCCATCCACAGACAAATAGGCAGATAGAAGTAGTCAAAGGGACTTAAGTGCAAATTTTGAGGGGTTACAATCAAAAGCATCCGACGACCTAGGATGAAAATCCGATCTAAATACAACACTCTTATAATAGAGCAGTGCACACTTCTACTAGTAAGTCACCTTTTGAAACTTGCTTTGGATATTTTCCACCTTCACCCTTGGATGTTGTATATGGACAACAATGACAAGTAAAGGAGGACCTCACAGGAGATGCATTAAGAGCAGAAAAATTTGTTGAGAAGATTAGGCAAATCCATTTGCAAATACAGGAGACGTTGAAGAAGACACAAGAAAAATACAAGGCCGAACATGATCAACACATAACCGAGAATTCATTCAAAGTGGGAGACAGTTACAGTTGAACAAGGAAAGACTACAACGTCCCGGTAATAAGATCAAGGATTTGAGGTATATCCCTTTCAATATATTGGAGAAGATGGGAGATAAAGTCTACAGACTCAATCTACCCCCATACATGCTCATTTACTCAGTAGTGAATGTAGAGAATCTGAAACTCTATGAGCCTTCTATGTTGGATTAGGAGGAGCAGATCCTACCTACCATATAGGACTTGGCACCAAATGCTCAGGCAGAGTTGGAAGAAGACACAGTTTTGCAAAAAAGGTCCAAAGCTACAAGACAAGGGCAGCATGACCTTTGGTAGATTAGGTTGAAAGGACAACTTCTAGGTAAAACAAAATGGTACTCTAGAGAGAAGGTAAAGGAAACATTTCCTCACCTCATTCAGTTAAGATTTCAGAGACCAAAAGCCTCCCTAAATGGGGATTTATGATTCAGATTGCATCATTATATTATATATCATCTATCTCGATGCTTTCACAGTCGAATAAATTGGAGGAATCAACTTGCAAGGCCATTTTAGCGGTAGGTCCCAGTTTGGAAAATTGGGCTCGGGAACCTTTTGGAGACATTTTGAGGCATCAAATGTCAATTTTTGGTCAAAAAACAATCGAAAGATCCCAAAAATGTTCTTCACACCAAAATCTTTCCAATTGTGCAAGAATCACCTCAATCGAAACTCGTATGCGAAAGTTATGCCTCCCGGAAGTTGACCTACCGTGATGACCACCATGGTACGAGAGGATGCAACGTCAACCCTTGTATGTGTGGAATTTCAAAGAAGATTCTAGAAGGTCCAAAAGATTATTACAATTGAGAGTTGAGAAAGACAAAACCCTACCCCTAGATGGATATCGGGCTATGTTAAATACCGGGCCGCTAGGAGGAGAAGGGGGTTTCGTTCTTTAAAATTGTATTTGTTCCATAGTTGAGCAGAGCACTTGGGAGTGGTATTTTGAGAGAATAATAGAGGAGGAGAGATTTTGTAGCAACCATACATGCCACAGTGTCAAAGGCAACTCCACAGAGAGTGTCTCTTTCTTTGTACTTGCATTTAAAAAAAGAGAGCAAAGCAACGTCACCTTCTAGTTGGGTTTTCTCCCGCATTGGGTTTCCCAGGTTATATCTTCTGTTTATTTGTGGATGGTGTGTGATTGTTTATTTATGTTCTCCAATTTTCGCATTTCAACTATTTCATACATTTAAGCAAGAAACCATTAATTAAAGAATCTAAGATCTAAAGGAAATTAACCTTCACAATAAAAATTTCAGTATTTTATTAGATTTGTTGTGACGAACTGTTCCAGTGGATTATCCACAACAGTTTACAGATCACTTTATATGATCATGGTCACACATGTTTATGGTCGATTTGTAATGGTTTGCTAAGGTGCACCTTTGGAAGGGTCCTTACTTTATTTTTGCACATTGATTGAAGGTCATAGTTTTGCACTTTACTTTAGTGAGGTCCACATTATGTGTATAACAATTTTAAATGTGATGTATTGTTTGTATGTTTTTTTACTTTTATCGTTTTCTTTTTCATAAGCTCTTGCAAGATACGTTCAGTGAGTGGTCTACATTGTGTGCATAACAATTTTAAATGTAATGTAGTGTTTGTATAGTATCTGGCTAAAAGTTTAGTACACAATGAAATCCAAAAACCTTGCAAATAATATGATCAATGATGAAAATCTAGATTCTAATATTTTGGATGTAGTTTAATAGTTTAGTCACCTTAACTTTGGGATTGGTTTTAACAAACTAAGTTTGGGTATGAGAAATACAAAGCAACTCCTACTGGATGCGCAAAAATTTCCCTAATACTTTTGTGAGAAGTGGTGTAAGTCATTTTCCCTGAGCTCGCAATAAGACCTTAATTGGGTGTTTGCTACAAAATTCTAAGTGTGCCATTGGGTGATATTTTTATAGGGAGACTACACTAGTTTTGGGAATTTTGGTTGGCATAATGTTTGGGGAAACTACCTCGAAGTAAGGCACAAGTTGATGTGGTCCCAAAGAATAAATGGGTCCATGTAAGCTAATTGATGGCAAGTTCTATGGCCAGTCAATTAAGCACTTGGGTGTTAAACAAATGACGACATCTTGGGTACTTGGTGTGGCAAGCGCCTTGGTCTAGGGAATGTGCCATGAAAGGAAATGTTCTACAATTAGATAGACTGCCTTGGAATATGGCATGTCTTTGGGAGCTAGGCATTGTTGAGGGTGCCACAGTGGTTGGGACTCAAACCTATTATACCATATGTCATTATTACCTTATCTCAAACCATAGGCAAATAATGTGTCTTTCTACAAAGCCAATGGGGGGCCCTTGCCCTCCCACTCTATAGTTGTTCTAGTGAAGATATTTCTTAGTATTGTTTTACTAGGGGAGAATGGAATATTTCCATTTTAAAACCATTGAAACGTTAAGATCAGGAGATATGGAAGCAATTATTCAAAGAACAAAGAGTGTTCATATGAACTCTCAATAATGAAATCCGACCACTGCTTGTTGTAATTTGATATGTGTTCATTTGTGAGCAAAAATCTTTAAGCTTTGATTGAATTTAGTGTTTTGTATGTTAGGCTAAGAGTGTTATTAATATGCATTGTGTGTTGATATATAGTGTACGAGTGAGATGTATATTCTCCAAAAAAAAATTAAATCTCTCCACCTCTGTGCGTTTTTTATATCTGCGTACTCTTAAAAACTAATAAAAAAAGATAAATGGTTTGGAAAAAGGAACTTTGGTTCTGACCGAAAAAGGTGTTGCTATGTTTAAAAAAGATAAAAGATAAATTGTTTGAAAAAATGAACTTTGGTTATGGTTGAAAGACGAATAGCTCAATTTTAAATGCCTTGTTAGACATAGATCTAGTTGCTTTGGCTATATTGTCCTTTTTCTTGATAGAGTATCTGGGAAGCTTAGGGATATTTCAATGTGTGAGTATAATGTGGATTCCTTACAATGCAAATATGGTCAAAATTAATAATGTGATATGAAAGTTTTTTAATATGTGGGGTGATATCAATTTCTCAAAATGTGTGAGGGGTCCAATATAAAACATGTGTGCAATGAGAAAACATTCCAAAAACTCTATTAACCTATGCATTTTTCTATACATACAAATGTGCAAATAAGGTGTACCCTTAAAACGTTTATTTATGTAATTTTAGATTTTCTTAGATTTGAAATTTCTTTGATGGTGTTTCTTTTTGTTGAATTTCAAACAGATATAGTGGATGATATTGAAGTAAAATTTAATAACACAATTCAACTAGAAGAGCATTGCATTTGTTAGAAGCGAAAATATTGTGGGAGTGGGAAGTAGTGTTTTGATATTGCAAGGTAGTTGCTAATTAGATGTGAGATTTGTTGTTTTGGATTCTAATTTGGGAAAGAATGGGATTGTTTGTGTATTATTAATTTGTATTTTATATTTCCTTGTTGTATTGATTGAATATAGGTATAAATTATTGAGAAATGTCACTTATCAGTCGTCTTAAAAAAAGATTAAAAAACAACTTTCACTTGCTAATGTATTTGGTATCCCACGACTCTCTAATCAACCATGTGACTCTAGAAATTAAGTATATGATCATCCACTCTCAGTTTTTCTTATGTTTTATCTTTCTCTTTTTGGTGTGGAAAAACCTATTGATATTTTGCAAGCGGCTTAGTGAATGTTAAGGTGATATTTTGCACATAGCTTTGTGAATGTTAAGGTGATATTTTTGATTCATTGATTTCTCTAGTAAGTATCAATTTGATTGGAAATGTATTATTTTATTTAATACATTTGTTTATGAAGTGTGTAGTTAATTTATTGTTGTCAGGGATATTCCAATGACTCTTAGATAAGATCTGATCTCCTCTGGGCATGATTCTAATCTAGGGGTCAACTAGATGCCATGTGATGTAGCTTAGGGTTTGAAAGTTGATGAGGATGGATGAAATGATGGAGTTGGTGGACTATTTCGAGGATACAATCTCGAAGGACATGATATTAATTTCACCATGTGTGCACCCAAACCTTGGACATTCACCATACTAGGTTAATGAGGTTTCAAGTGTGCCCCATAAGCACACTAGAGGATGCCCTGGGGTTGGAGGTATTGACCATGTCAATCCTTGCAAATATGTCGATCTCTTGAAAGATACTTGTCGGGAACCGGATCAGGGTTATGAATGCAAATTGGATTTGGAGACTGGCGAAAATTTATTTTTTTGCAGTGGAGATGGTAACACACTACCCACTTTCGGCCCAAGTATTTACTGCAATGATTTTGGGTTGTCGGAAGTTTGCAATTTTTATAAGCTAGAGGTTTTAGGGTTCATTAGAGGTAGGTTGGATTTGGATGAGCTGTAGGGTGGTGAGGTCAAATAGACCAAAGGAAGTCCTAGATGGAAGAGGAAGAAGGTGGTGAAGTCAAAAGGGGGTGGTGTCTCTTTGGTTGTTGGGGAGGATTTACGGGTTAGTGAGATTGTAGAGTTGGAAGTTGAACGATGATGGGAAATTTCAATGATAGAAGGGTATCCATGTCGAGCCTAAATGCGTGGATGTAGAGTGAGTAGGATCCCATTATAGGTTATGGCCCTGTCACCCACTTTTTGGCCCAAGGTTGGATATGGTTCATTTTTCAGACTCGGGACAATGTGTGGAGGGTTCACTTGAGCCACTGGTACTCTTCGATACATGGGAAGAAATTATGACCAACTCTCTTACCTATATCAAACTTCGAAACTCACCCTTTG
Organism: Picea abies; assembly: GCA_900067695.1. Lineage (NCBI taxonomy): Eukaryota > Viridiplantae > Streptophyta > Pinopsida > Pinales > Pinaceae > Picea > Picea abies. The sequence continues at coordinate 7,597 of CBVK0100286169.1, read as the reverse complement.
AATTATGGTCAGATATAGGGTTGAGAGTTATTGGGGAGGATATAGGGACCTTTGTCAGTGTGGATGATAGCTACAAGGCCCATAATATGCAATCGATGACAGGCATCTTAGTGGAATTAGATCCAAGACAAGGCATATTCAATTTGATTTCCCTGATGGTGGGGGATAGGTCTTATGCTCAAGTTCTGGACTATGTTAATATCCCATTTATATGCACCTAATTTCATAAGGTGGGACACGTCATGACTGACTGTGAATTAAATTTTATGAATAAGTATATGGGAAAAGGGGTGCAGGTGCCAGGGATTAAGGTTACAACCCTTATAGATCCACAATTGATGAAGGATTCTTTGACTACACCTACATTCAAGAGGGATAAAATGATTGAAGATATTTGACCTACACAAGCATTGGATGTGTTGGATTCGATGAATGATCTCTTTGTGGGTGATATTTCCATTCCATCAATTGTGGGCTCACAAAGTCGGGAGGACATTTACCATAGCCGACAAGCACCTTTGGTGACCTAGAGTTTACAACAACTCAATGAAACAAGATGGAAGCATTGTGGCACAAGGGTTTTTCTCCTCCATCTTCCTCAGGTAAGTTAAATAAAACCCCTCTCCCATCTCCTGCTTCAAGTCAAGGTAATTTTGTGTCAAGTATGCATTCTCGGTGTACATGCCATTCCCCTTGGTCAACATCGAGGGTTGTTTCTTTGAGATGGACGTAGAGGGTGGATGATGGGGACTCTTTTACGATTGGGCTCTTAATAGATTCCAATCCCTTCACTTTAGAAATTGAGGGTTCCTTTCGACCTTCTCCCACTAGCTCTCCCATGACCTTTATTGGAAGGGAACCCTACCTCCTTTGTTCCAAGAATCCATCTTAGGGGCATGGAGTCTCAGAAGGTCTGGGTTTTGATCAACAAAATGAAATGGGCCCTTAGAAAGTAGGGCATAAAGAGGCTTAATTAGTTCCTTGATCATCCTGTGGTTCTACATAGGATTGCTAATTTCAGGACGTGAGTTGGGAAGGTGCATTTCTTTGACCATTACCCTATCTTTCTTGAGTTGGGTAAGGGTCAAAAAATTGGGAGCTCCATTTAAATACAATATTTATTAGTCTAAAGAGGAGGATTTTCAAAGTTTACTGTGATATAATAGGACAAAGTATCAATCATATTTAGATGTCCTTGCTTGTGCACAGTTTGGTGTAGCACTATTTTTAGTTAAAGAGAAAGTGGTCCTGTTGGTGGGGGAGAGAAAAAAACATAGGGATCGATCTTTCAAGGAAGTTAAACATGAATTGGAGGTGTTATATGAAGAGCACATGGGAGGTTCTTTGCCTCAATATTCTTTCAACAAAAGTCGCTCTTTGGAAACCCTTCAATCTAATATATTACTTCACCAAGAAAATGAATGGCACCCTAAGAGTCGAGCCTTATGGATCAAAGCAGGGGACCAAAACACCAAATAATTCAAAAGTTTTCAAACTATAGGAAAAATTCAAATACAATTTGGGAATTGAATGACATCAAAGGAAATAAGTCTGTGGTTTCATAGATCTAACTTCGTTGGTGGTTGGACACTTCAAAGAAATATTTAGGGAGCTAGATCAGTCGAAGATCGAGGAGATTCTCAAATTGATCTCTATTTTCCTAGGACTCATTGAGGAAGAATATAACATAGTTATGTACAATGCAGTGACCAAAGAATAACTCTTAGCTATCATTGGTTCCTTCAAAAAAGACAAGAGTCATGGTCTTGATGGTTTGACAATTGAGTTCTTTGTGGATTTTTTTGATGTATTGGGGGATGATTTACTTTGGGTCATGGAGGAAATTTGTTTATCTAGTAAAATGTCAAGAAGTTTCAATTCCAGCTTCATTGCATTAATCACAAAAGTGGATTGCCAAGATTCCTTTGATGATTTTAGGACAATATCATGATGCAACACCCCATACACAAGTATAGCCAAAGTGATAGTAGTCAGAATCAAGTCGGTGTTATCAAAATTCATTTCCCTAGAATATTTCGGCTTTCTCAAAGGCATGCTTATCCACAAAACTATTAATATGACTAATGAAGGCCTACACTCCACCAAAAATACTTGGTGTCCAACAATAGTAATTAAGCTTGATTTTTCCAAATCATATAACAAAGTTTCATGGATATATCTTATATTTATTTTATTGCATGTTGGGTTTGGTCTACCTCTGGTCAAATCGATAATGGGATGTGTTACCTCGACATCTTTTGTTGTTTTAAGTATTGACTTGGGATTAGATTTTTTTGAAACCATCCCAAGGGCTTAGGCAGGGCTTCCCTACATCATCATACTTATTTTTATTGGTTGTTGAAGGGGTTCGTCGAGCAATTTTTGAAGCCACGTGATTGAATAAAATTCAGGGTGTGAGGATTGGTAGGACCGAGAAGCTAACACATCTATTGTTTGTTGATGATGTTTTTTTTCTTTTTTTGCTTATTTTCAAAGGATGAAGGCACACATTATAAGAAGATTTTGGACTTATTTTTTGATGCAACAGGTATGTTAGTTAATATTAATAAGTCAACAATTTATTTCCTCGTTGCAGAGGCTAGAATTAGACATAGTTTGATTGATCTCTTTTTCTTTCTCTCATTTGAGTTGGGTGATGGCTTCAAGTACCTTGGATATGTTTTAAAACCAAATAACTATGAGATCTCAAACTGGAAATGACTACTAACTAAGATTGAAAAGAAAATCAATTGTTAGTGCAATAAGTGGATTTCAAGAGGTGGAAGACTTGTTCTTATTAAACATGTGATTGAAGTTATCCCGATGCATTGGCATCTACTGACCCATATTCTTAAGAGTGTACTCAACAAGATTAAGAAACTATGCTTCAACTATCTCTAGAGGGGAAGCAGTGAATATTTGGGCTCTCATTTGGTTAATTTGAAGCAAGTGGCAACTCCCAAGTGTTAAGGCGGATGGGAATTAAAGGATATTTTTATATTTAGTAAGGTGTTAGCACAAGGTTGCTTTCGATTTTCTTGACTCGTGATAGTCTATGGAGGAGGATATTAGTCGAGAAGTATATTGCTCCATGCTTGTTCCTAGATTGGATTCGCTGGCAACAAAAAAATCCACATTATATCAAACCAGAGGAAACCTTTAAGTATAGCCTTTCCCATAATTGGACAATACCTAGCATGGAAGGTGGACTTAAGATCACAGGTCATAATTGGCACTGATGCAATAGTTGGTTGTGGGTACAATGTCTTCCTCCCCAAGGCTCTAGTTGTACAAATTTGGGATATAGGTCGATGCACACTTAATAGAATTGGTGATGTTGCTTGAACAACAATTTGGAGATAGGGATGGTTCTAAGCGTAGGATTTGGGACTTGAAGCAAAGTGGTACCAACATTAGTATCTATACATTATTGAGTTAAGAAAGGCCCACATTCATCTAACTAATTTTGATGTTGAAAGTGCTTGGTCCTATAACACCATTGGGGGATAGTATATGACTAAGTTGGGATATCTTACAATGCAAAACCTGGAAACATTTACAAATAAATGATGGTTCAAGAAGTTGTGGAAGATCAAACGGCCACCAAAAAACATTATTTTATTTTGTCTTGTTTTTAAAGAAAGAGTCATAACCAGATACAAACTTCAATTGAGGAACAAAGTTGGGCCTAGCTATTGTTCTCTATGTAGGAGATATGAAGAATTTAATATTCAATTGTTTTTGGAATGTCCTTTTACAAGACAAGTTTAGCATGAAATCAAAATCCAGATGAACACGAAGCACTTATGGGATAGGCCTTCTTTGGAAGAATTCTTTCATGGTTATTTTATAAGAAGATTGTTAAAGACAATTAGAACCCTTCATGTACTAGTTGCTTGGGGATTTTGGTTGGCCCAAAATGCTAGTCTTTTTAAGGATAAACAATGCCCTTCGTACAAGGTTTCTCAATAATCCCTATCTCTACTTTCCATTTATAATCCTTCCTTTTCATATGGTTTTCATATGGTGGGTGAGGTAATTATCAACAAGGAGGTTGCTTGGGGTTTCTTTGATGGAGCCCGTCAAGGATCATAACACACTTGTAGCTTGGGATTTGTTCTATACCTTTTGAACTCACACTACTTTGTTTTCAAAGCCAATTCCGGACAAGGTGAATTCAAAGCTCTATTTTCTCTTTTAAATTGTGCTATGGACATGAATATATTTGGTTTGTAGGTCTTTGGAGCTTTAGAGACTGGATGAATGATAGGAAAAAGGTGACCAACCTGGGCTTTTTGCAAATTTCACAACAACTGAAGTCCATTTTTGAACAATTCCAATAGATTATTTACACACATATTTCCCAGGAATTGAAATTTGTTGTTGATGCTTTTTCAAAAGGAGCTTTTCATTTGGATGTCAACAAGTTCGTTTTAGAAGAATTTTCTGAAGGGAAGTGACTCTCTAAGAGTGAATGTAATATTTATGACATGTAGTAGGCCTTTACAAGCCTATGCTTTTATATTATGGCAGTATGTTTGTTGAACTTTGACATGCTCATGTTTTGTTTCCAACAATGTATCTACTGAACTTTTGATCTTTTGTTATTAGCGCTTAGTGCCTAGGGATTGTACTCTCAATTTCAATGAAACAAAAACTACATTTTTTTCTTGGAAAAAAAATTATCATTGTCAATTGAAATGCAATTTTTTTCTAATATTATCATCATGGAAGGGATACATGAATATATAACTCTTATAACTAAAATTAGGGACAACCCTTCAAATTTGATCACTTGGGGAGGTGATGCTTGAATATTTTAGGGTTGGGGTAAGTAGTTTCAACTGGAAGTCAATTTGATGATTTCGTGCTCCTTGGGAAAAGTTCTACCAATAGTAAAATTTAAACTATGACAATTAAATAGATTCTAAACTAAACTTAAGTTGAAAAAATGATTTTAGGTGTGAATTATCTTACATCCTCAACCATTATAAAATGACAAGTTAAACATTCATTTGAAGACAAACTATAAAATTACATGAATTAAACCACCACATTATAGCCATTAGTTGGTTATGAAATACTAAATACTAATTATCTTATATCCTCAACAATTTAGAAAAGGACATGAATTAAACATCTTAAATGGTGATAAAACACTAAATGCCAACTATCTTACATTCTCACAATATAGAAAATAACATGAATTAAATATCCACACCATGAATAGCTTAGAGTTATGAGATACTATTTACTTTAATGGAATGGAGAGAAACATACACACATCATTATAGTGAATGGTAATGGTAGTGAGTGAAACAATCACATCACAGTGGATGGTGATTAGATATTAATTATTTATTGATAGTAGTAAGTTATTAAACTTATGTTAATTAGGTTTAGTTTTGGTGATTGAGTGAATCTATCCCAGTTTAACTGTCACAAGTGATGTATTGAGTTTTTAATGAGTATATTGTTGTAATAGCCTTAAACCCTATGTTCACAAATCTCCTTAAAGTGTTTACATCATTCATATATTTAGGTTCCTTAAAGTGACAATACTTAAAATTATGGGCTACTAATTATACAACATCTAAGAGACTTAGTTTATTAGTTGTAATGGTATTCCAAAAGCTAGTAATGATATTCTTAAAGATGATAATAAACATGAAATAGTATGATATCGCCAATAGTGTGGTATGGTGCATATACTAAGATATGTGATGTAAATTGGCTCACCTTAACTACAAGCATGATAGAAAGTACTTAATACTTTTAACGCTCTGTAGTCTCCGGTCTTGGCCAGGTCTGAGAGATGTAAAATCCGTTGGATTTCTTTGTTTATCCTTGGTTCTTGTCTGCCGCTGAGCATCCTAACCACGAGATGGTAGAAATGATCTATGAACTGATTGAAAGTGAATTCAGGTGAGTTCCTTCTCAGCAGTGATGTCCAAGATGGGACCGACTATGGTTTACCATTCTAATCTAGCTTCTGCATGGAGAACATGAACTTGTCTGTTTGGAAAAATACGAACAAATATGCTAGTATTGAAGAATACCGGAACATGCCTTCTGTGGGAAACTTGAACAGTTGTTCGTGAATATTCTCGGCCATAAAACTATTGTAGTCGAACTGCACTGTGGAGCTTTCCTCGGTAGATAAAATAAACAGATAACCCAAGATTGACTCATCTACCCACTCGTCCGAGTAGTATCCAAGTAGGTTGTAAAGAGAGGCGATAATTTGATTTCCTTTTACTGAGAAAATCGATGATTGATATGGGGGATTAGCTTTGGGTAATGGGGCACTCTTAGGGAGGAAAAGTTCAAATATTTGCGTTGTCTAGAGAAAATACAACTTTTGATAAATTTCGATTAGGATCTCAATGGTAAAAGGAGAAAAGGATTCAACTCTGGTTATTTGCAGCATCTATGCAATGGCTTCAGGCGTGATAGTGAACAGGGTCTCTCCAAAGGATGAAACGATAGCTCGCCTATCGGGAAGGTAATGCGCCTGGCACTTGAGGGCGAATTCAGGGAAATGATGAATTTTGGGAAACAAATATAGTGGGAGATTGGACTCCCAGAGCCCAATCTCGTCACTCTGTTCTAAGAAAGTGTCCCTGAACCATGAGTGTAGCTCAACGAAATCGAATTCACATTTGGGCTCAGAAATTAGGTAATCTTTGTTGGCTAGAGAGATTCATTCGATGTCAACTGGAGGCGGGAGGAAAGTATTTTCATTGATTTCCGATTGCTTGGCCTTTGGTGCCATCACTTCGACTGGTAATTGCGAAATTTGAACTAGGGATGACGAATGACTATGGATTCTAGGGATTAATGGAGGTGGTGGATGGAAAAGCACAGAGAATGGTGATTTCAGAGGTGTCTGGATCATGAAACATGGAAGAATGGCGCAAAAGAATGTGCTTATCTGGGAAAATGGGTATCCGTTGGAGGCACGTGGGACAGGTCAGCAGGATAACGGATACGTTGCCTACATTAGTTAGTCAACGGGTACCTCAGGCATGAGGTGGAAAATAAAGGACGGGTGACGGGTGTGTGGATGATGTGGAAGGCGGTGGTTGGAGGATAGGTGAATGGGATATGACGTGTGATGGGTGAGTGGAGGGGAATATGCTGGCAGAGTGATGAGACATGACTTATAAGCGGCAAGTAGTGGAGTATGACATCACGGGACGACGGGGGTAGTGGAGTGTGATGTCACGAGGTGGTAGTGGTATAGGAATCTAGTATGGCGGTTTACTTGGAGGGGGGTGGTAGGTGGTAACCGGTTTAGAGAAAGGGGGGTCTGAGTTAACCAAAAGGTGACACATTAGGATGGGGCCCATCGGGGAATACCATCAACTCGGACCCCCGCCCCCCATTAAAGGTAGAAGGGTCATGGGGGTCCGATATTACCTGTCAGCCATCGATATGGGTGCCATTCACTCAGTCGTAGATCTTGGTGCACTTTTTAATCATGGGGCGCGAATCGTATTGCACTACAGAAACTTAGGATAGCGTTGATTTGTGAGTTTTTTGCACTATTTTCTTTCATTCTGCCACCAAGGGGTTAGAACACAACCTTCTAACA
>CBVK0100286168.1:0-23287 GCA_900067695.1 Picea abies | reverse complement strand
GATGGGGTCAAGGACCATATAGTCCCTCACCTCTCAGGATTGGATACAACTAAAAAGATGTGGGAAGCCATCATTAAAATGTGTCAGAATTCAAACCTCAATAGAAAGATGGTTTTAAAGGAGAAACTCTGAAATACCAAAATGGGAAAGGGGGAAAGTGTATCCTCCTACCTCACCAGACTTGGACAAGTAAAGGATGAATTGGAAGTTGTTGGAGAGACTGTGGATGGCACTGAACTTGTGACGATAGTCCTGAATGGTTTCTCCAAGTCATGGGATGTCTTTTTGAGAGGCATTGTTGCCAAGGAACACACTCCATACTAGGATCGATTGTGAGATGACTTCATGCAAGAAGAGTTGGCGTTAGCATCTCTCAATTGTAGCAGTAGTCATAATAAGGGTGAGGGAGAAGAGAATATTACTCTTGCGGGAAAGGGAAAATCCAAAACCAAGAAAGGCTTAGGTAGTGGGCAGACCTCCAAGGGAGAGAAGAAGCATGACATGAGCAAAGTGAAATGTTTTTCTTGTCACAAGCCAGGACACTATGTCAGTCAATGTCCTAACAAAAAGAAGGATAAGGAAGAAGTCTCAGAGAGCAGCTTCAACGGACATTGATGAGTATTTTTCCAAATTTGACGAGGATTTCTCACTCATCACTTGCCTCTCTAGCTCATACATCCAGACCACAAGGGTGTGGTATATTGATAGTGGTGTGTCATATCATATGACAAGAGTTAGAAAACACTTCTCCAATTTAAGAGAAGAGGAGATGACTTTCAATATAGAAATGGGGAACAAGTCCAAATGTACTCCAGTAGGACGAGGGACAGTCACCTTTCAAAGGGAGTCAGGCAAGACATTTAGTTTTACAGATATGTTGTACATACCGGGGATGAGCAAGAACCTAATATCAGTTTCAGCACTTCAAGACAAGGGGTATGATGTGTCATTCAGAGGATCGAAAGTCTACATTCAACCCAGGGAGTTGAAGCAAGCCAAGATGATAGGGATCAAGTCAAGCAAGTTATAAAGGTTGTAGTTTGACTCACCTTAGGCATTGATCAGCAGTAGCAAATATTTGGGAGAGTTGTGGCACAGAAGGATGGCTCACTTACACCATGGGGCACTTAACGTGCTCAAGGAGATATTGATTGGCCTTCCATAGTTAAGCATCGAACGCAGTGACGTGTGTAAAGGGTGTGCCTTGGGAAAGTATGCAAAGACAACTTTTCCAAGTAGTGACATTAAGATCGAATGGCATATTGGATTTAGTGAATTCAAATGTATGCAGGCCTATGTCTTCGGCATCCTTAACAGGATGTGAGTATTTTGTCCCATTCATTGATGATTTCTCTAGGAAAACCTGGATCTACTTCATGAGGACCAAAGATGAGGTCTTCAATGGCTTCCAAGAGTTTAAGGCTCTTATGGAGAATGCCACGGGGAAGAAGATAAAGGTTCTGAGATCAGACAATGGAAGTGAGTACACAGGGAAAACCTTCAAGGAGTTATGCGCACAGGCGAGAATCAAGAAGGAATTGACAGTTCCCTACAACGCTCAGCAAAATGGGGTAGTGGAACGAAAGAACAGGATCATTGTTGGTGCTACTAGAGCGATGTTGTATGACCAAGATATGCCCAAGTTTCTATGGGTAGAGGCATGCAATGATGCAGTTTACATACAGAACAAGAGTCCTCAAAAAGTGTTGGGGAGATTAACTCCTGAAGAAGCATTTACATGGAAGAAGTCGGAAGTTGGTCACTTCAAGATCTTTGGTTGCCTGGTCTATCGCCATGTTCCCTCTGATAAGAGGACGAAGCTCAATTCCACAGATGAGAAGGGGATCTTCGTTAGTGATAGTGAAACTTCGAAAGCCTATTGAGTCTATGTTCCAACATTAAAGAAGAAAGTGGTCAGAAGGGATGTGAGATTTGAGGAGGAGAAAGCTTTCAGGAAGTCTTATGATGTACCAGTAGCAGGAAGGGATCAAGAGTTGGTAGCTCCAAAGGAGGAACATGAGTCACAGGGACAGGTACAAGTATTGGGACTAGTACTTAGGCAGTGGAGCAGGATGAGGAGCATGAAGCTCCACCCACCGATATTGTACCTCTTATTGAAGGGAGGAAGAGGAGCCGAGAGGTTTCTTAGACATTACGAGATGCTCAGGAGTTCATGAGTGCTCCTAGGACGAGTGTCAGACAGAGCTAGCCACCACATCGATATTCAGGGTATATGGCGTTGATGAGTGATCTCATTGACAAGGAGCCTTCTAGTTTTCATGAGGCATCGAAGCAACAGGTTTGGCGAGATGCCATGGAGGAGCATGCCTCCATCATGAAGAATGATGTTTGGGAGGTGGTGTCAAGACCATTTTCCTAGTAGCTAGGTATACTTCTATCGGGGTCGTGATCTCATTACCAGCAAAGATGGGTTGGAAGATTCAACAGATGGACGTCAAGACGGCTTTCCTCAACGGAGTTATTGGGGAGGAAGTGTATATAGAACAACTAAAGGGTTTTGAGGTATATGGGAGGGAGTCCCATGTATGTACAATGTAGAGAGCATTGTATGGGCTCAAGCAGGGACCCAGAGCGTGGTAAGAGCACATTGATAGCTACTTGCAGGGCATGGACTTCATGAAGAATAAAGAAGACTTGAATCTCTATTATATCATGATAGGGGAAGAGCCATTCATTCTAGTGTTATATGTGGACGATCTATTTTTGACAGGTTCACAGAGAATTATTGAAATTTCAAGAGGGATCTTGCTTCGAAGTTCGATATGAAGGATTTGGGGTTGATGCAAGAGGGATCTTGCTTCGAAGTTCGATATGAAGGATTTGGGGTTGATGCACCATTTTCTTGGATTGGAGGTGTGGCAGCAAGATGGCAAGATTTTCCTAGGATAGGGGAAATACACAGTGGAGATCTTAAAGAGATTTCGGATGCAGGATTGTCGGTGTATGTCTACACCCATGGTTACTATTTGGAAGATAGATGCTTCCAAGAAGGAAGCAGTGGACCCTACCTTATACAGGCAGTTGATAGGCTCTCTCATGTATCTGGTCAATACTAGGCCAGGCATTTGTTTTGTTGTGAATACTCTCAGTGAGTGCATGGTTGAACCAAGGAGAGCACATTGGACAGCAGTGAAACATATATTGAGCTACCTACGTGGCACAGTTGAGTATGGTTTGAGGTATGCTCAGGGAGATGGAGTGAAGTTGATGGGCTATACAGATGCAGACTGGGAAGGCAATGCGGTGGACAGGAAAATCACTTTTGAGTGTTGTTTCAGCTTGGAATCAGGGGTTGTCTCTTGGTTCAGCAGGAAGCAAAAGTTTGTTGCATTGAGTTCTGCGGAAGCAGAATACATGGCAACGAGCATGGCAGCATGTGAAGTCGTATGGCTTTGGAAACTGTTGGTGGCATTGTTCGATCAAGAGCTAGAATCGACGATCATACATTGTGATAATCATAGTTGCATAAAAATCTTTTAGAATCCACTAGAATCGACCATCATACATTGTGATAATCATAGTTGCATAAACCTCTCTGAGAATCTAACATTTCATGATAGATCGAAGCACATCGACATCAGGTATCACTTCATTCGAGATTGTGTGCAAAAGGGTGAAGTCCAACTGCAGTATGTACCTACAGATGAGCAGGTGGCAGATATTCTCACCAAGGCCTTCATGAAAGGCACGTTTGTCTACTTCAGGGATAAGATGGGAATACTGGAGAACACCTTTCTCGCTAAGAGGGAGTATTGAAATATTGTAGCTTGGACAAGTGTTCTTGCTTTGGCGGGGTGTCACGCAAGCAACACTAGAAAAATTGGTTCTCCAAGTCATTTAAACTTTTCCTAAGTCTAACTTAGGAAAATGGGTTTAATTAATTTGATTAATGATCATTTAAATATCTCGTAAGTCTAAACTTAGGAAATGCCAATTATTAATCATTATTAATTAACTCTCTGAGAAGCTTCTTTGATCTTATCCAAAAGTCAAAGTGAGTTTCAGAATAGATCATAGCCATTGATTTGATACGTTCGGGATTTAAACTCCACCAATGAATCACTTAGTTGGAGATTTAAAAGCAGAGGAGGTGGCTTGAGGAGAGATCGATTTTGGTGAGTGACACTGGAGGGTTTTCAGCTACAAGTTGAAAGTAAGCAAGGGTTCTTGGAAGATTTAGAAGGCCAAGAGGGAGATTGGAAGGTGTCCAACTTTCATTTCCAATAGATCCATGAGGTTGGGCATGAGAGAGGGACTGAGTCCCTTTGATCTAGGGCTATGAGGGACATATCTACTACAAGAGGTCGTAAGAGTAGTGTTGGGGGACGAGTTGAGGTCAAGGAAGAGGGTCGAGAGGGAGAGGAGGCATAGTCCTAATCGCTTTAACTCAGATCGTTCCAGTTCGTGGGCATTGTGAGCTCTCACTATTGCACCAACAATCAACTTGTATGCATAACAGCAAAACCGTGAGGCAGGAGGTCGAAACTCAACAGTCATAGTCTCGAATCCAAGCAAAATACCTATGTGGTTGTTATTGCCAGGTTTGTCATTGATGTAATTATTTTTTGATCTTGCTGAAGCTAAGACAATAAACCCTCATTTGTTGGTTTTCCCCGGAGTTGGGGTTTCCAGGGTAAATCTGTTGTGTTGAATTTGTGTGAATGGTTTTTATTATTTTCATTGTGCATTGCAAGGTTATTTAATTCGGTATATTTTTGTTTCATAGTTCAAAATCATATTTGTGTATTGTTGTTTTGTTTCTGGGTATAAAAATTATTGGATGCAGAAATTAGTTCATTGGGTTTAAAGAAAAATAACAGTTTGAAGCAAATACGAAGGACTGGTAAACAAGAATAAACATGTAGAGAGCAACAAACAGAGTTGGCGATAAGCTAGCCCCTTCCTCTAAAGACCAAGCCAATATCTTAAATGTCAGTGACCATAACAACATTGATCCCCACAAGAACCACCTGCCGACTGGAACAGAGACCTAGAACCCAACACTCAACTAGGGGTAGAAACCCTCCCAAACATCTATGGAGAACAATCCATGACCGGAGCATTCAAACTACATAAAAAATCATAGAGGCACATATCGTATTTAATGTCCACACAGATGAAATAAAACCTCAAGTGTGCAGAAAGGATTGCACAAGGACCGACAGGACATGCCATCACCAATTGTTTGCACAAAGAAAGAGGGGCTCGACTATGGAATAGGAAAGACCCCCCTAACCCCATTCATATTAATAACTCCACACTCCAAACTAATGTCAAACCTTTCCCATTAATCGACTAGGGGGTTAGAGTCTCTTTTTATATGAAAGATTTTGAAGTCATGAAAGCCTTTGACAAGAGACAAAACGTGAGAAATTATGCCATTAAATACATTGTTATCATAGTGGCTTCTCTTGTGTGTTGCTCAGACCACCATTGTGGTGTCTCCAAATACCATTATCCTGGATACCTTTCGCTCTTTTGCTATGCACACTCCTTCGTATAAGGCATAAGCTTCAACAATGTTGTTTGAGACCATTCCTAGACCCCAGGCATAGTAGGCTATGTTATATCCTTTCAGATCAAGAAGACTCCCTCACACTTGCCACCCCACTTCAAACTTCATAATAGTCATTAAAATAATGATTTTTTTTCATAATAAAGCAATGTATAAATTCACTTTTAATAAGACTATTAAAGTTCATAATAATCATTAAAATAATGTTTTTTTCTAAATATTATGCAGTTAATTTTTTTATTACAAATTTATTTTTTTACATATAATATTGTTTTCTATCCTCAATAATATTTATAGCTAACATTTTAATCAAGCTTATATTTTAACAATAAATTTCAGTTATGATAGTTTGATACAAATCCTCATGTTGAAAAATATAAACCTTAAATCTCACCAACCAATATTAATGATGTCTTTATCTCACCAATATTAATCATGTCTTTATTGCTCTTTTATCTTTTTTATCTCACCAATATTAATGATGTCTTTATTGCTCTTTTATCCTCTTTATCTCACCAATATTAATGATCACCAATATTAATGATGTCTTTATTGCTCTTTTATCCTCTTTATCTCACCAATATTAATGATGATGTCTTTATTGCTCTTTTATCCTCTTTATCTCACCAATATTAATGATGTCTTTATTGCTCTTTTATCCATACAATATTATGTAATTCCCAACTAACACTTAAATTTATTATTGAATTCATTTTTATAACATAAATTAACAAAACTTAATTTAATTACTCCTTTTTCAAGTTTATGAAGAATAGATATCTATAATACATCCAATATGAATAACGCACCCATTGTTAAGGGTTCAAATCCCATACTCTTCATAAAAAAATAGTCCCATCAAAATGGTAGATTCTTGAAGTCCATAAAATATTCATTCAAATCCGACTCTGAGCACCATGTGAATATGCTCACTTGAAAAAAAAAATATGTTCATTGGAAAAGATGGAAAGAGAAATCAAAAGGATCACCATCCTTGGCTCACCTATTGTAAGTATGTGGATCATACAGCCTTATTTATTCCCTTTTACTTCTCTCTAGAGGAAAATAGACCTATTCCCAAAAACTTGACCAATGTTTAAGCTTGTAAAAAATGAGATTTAAAACCTTTTATAAAGATCTAAGAAGCTTTTTAAATATATTTGTGAACACCTCGGAAGCATAAGTGAACGTTGTTAAATATATTTGTTACACCTTGGAAGCATAAACACCCCTCAAGTTTTTTCCATTCAAAGTGATCCGATCCGTACTTCAGGGATTATAGTAAACACCCCTCTGATGGCAAAATTTTATAAAACACGCCTTTTTATTATTGATTTTAAAGTAAAGGATTTCCCAAAAAAACCCGTAAATTTTTCTCAGGCTATTGCGACTTCCAAAAATTATAAACTGAATAAAATCTTACATAAACATATTACATTTTTCGAAAAAAGTAATTTTTTATATTTTCTGATACTTGATAAATGGCGAGTCATAGGGATTATATAAAATAAGAAACAAAAACAAACCATAAAGTACCATTACTGTAATAAAAGGATGCTAGAAAGCACTTTGTTATTCATTAAGGGCTCAAGTGGAATGGTAGCCCCCTAGCGATGAGTTAACCCATGGATTTTGGCTGGCATTCAAAGATTTTCCCAGATTGAGTACTTGTGTGAACCAAAGGTTGGTTCCCATTGGAGACAAGTACAGGACTGGTTGGTAGTTGTTTTTGCTTGAGAGATAGAGCTAGCACAGTTTCACTTTCACATGGATTGGAGAGAGATTGTTATTTTTAGCAAATACCCTACCTTTTTCACATGGATTGGAGAGAGATTGTTATTTTTAGCAAATACCCTACCTTTTATGAGGCAATGACCGAAGACTCATTTAACAGTTTTGAGCATATAGTATTGGTCCTTGCAAGATTCTAAGCCCGATGACACTTTTACCAAGGATTATGCAGGTACTTTCAATTTTTAGCAGTTTGAGCTCCAGGCCTCAGATCAGGGTTCTCAACGTACAATTTTGATCCTTAAGACATTTTGAGTCTATTGGACTTTTTCCAGGATGACTTGTCAATATTTCTATTTTTAGCAAGTGGAACACCAAGACTCGCATGTCAATTCTAATTGCATATTTGGAATCCTCACGAAAAATCAAATCCAATGAATATGATATCATTAACATGCGGCGAGATTCTATCTTTAGCAGTCTATTTTTAGATATTTGACACATTGAGGTGTTCTTCTAATCACCCTGAACAATTTGGAGATTCTTATTTTTTAGGGCCAAGCCCCTATTTTTAGTAGTTTCTATTTATAGTAGGGGTGGTCGCCTCTAAAGGTGACAACTGGCAAGGTTAGATTCTGACATTTGGCGGTGATGTAGTGCAACATGTGGCAGCTTAGTGGCTTAATTAATGAAGGGGGTGCACTTTCCAAGCATTGAAGCAAAATAATTAATGAGGTGGACGTGTGGGTGAGGTGGCACATCTTCATGGGCATGTTTGGACTAATTAAAGCCTTACCTTATTTTTCTTCACTAGTCATATATACCACTTTTCGTGCATTAATTAGCTCTTATTCTCACTCGTGCATGCACATTAACTCTGGATGCAGTCTCTCCTCTTGGTTAGCGCATGCCTCCCTCATCCAAAATGAGCCCAATTCATGCACTATCTCTCCCAATTCTCCCGCCATGTGCTAGCATCCCTTTAAAACCCTAAAGTGTGTGCTTCCTTCTCTTATTTCCTAACACTCTCAAGTGTGCCTTCCCTCCTCTCACACTCCCACACATGTGGTGCTTTCTCTTAATTCACTCCACCTTATCCCTCCATGTGCCATCTATCTCTCACCCTAAACTCCTCTTCACTGAAGCAAAATAATTAATGAGGTGGACATGTTGGTGAGGTGGCACATCTTCATGGGTGTGTTTGGGCTGATTGAAGCCTTGCCTTATTTTCCTTCACTAGTCATATATACCACTTTTCGTGCATTCATTAGCTCTTATTCTCACTCAAGCATGCACATTAACTCCGGGTGTAGTCTCTCCTCTTGGCTAGCGCATACCTCCCTCATCCAAAATTAGCCCAATTCATGCACTATCTCTCCCAATTTTTCACGCCATGCGCTAGCATCCCTTTAAAACCATAAAGCACATGCTTCCATCTCTTATTTCCTCTTTCCCCACTCTCAAGTGTGTCTTCCCTCCTCTTACACTCCCACACGTGTGGCGCTTTCTCTTAATTCACTCCACCTTCTCCCTCCATGTGCCATCTATCTCTTCCCCGTCTCCTTGTTCCTAGCGCATCTCTCACCCTAATCTCCTCTTCATTGAAGCAAAATAATTAATGAGGTGGACGTGTTGGTGAGGTTGCATATCTTCATGGGCGTGTTTGGGCTAATTAAAGCCTTACCTCATTTTCCTTCGCTAGTCATATATACCACTTTATGTGCATTAATTAGCTCTTATTCTCACTCATGCATGCACATTAACTCCAGGTGCAATCTCTCCTCTTGGCTAGCACATGCCTCCCTCATCCAAAATTAGCCCATTTCATGTGCTATCTCTCCCAATTCCTCCTGCTATGCACTAACATCCCTTTAAAACCCTAAAGTGCATGCTTCCTTCTCTTATTTCCTCTTTCTCCACTCCCAAGTTCGCCTTCCCTCCTCTCACTCTCACACGTGTGGCACTTTCTCTTAATTGACTCCACCTTCTCCCTCCATGTGTCATCTATCTCTTCCCTATCTCCTTGTTCCTAACGCATTTCTCACCCTAAACTCCTCTCAACCTCACCTCCTCACACATTCGCCCTCTTCCTTCACTACTTTTTCCCTTGATGCACCTTCTTCCCTAAAAACTAGGGTGCAACTCTCATGAATGTGGCTCCATTCCTTTACTCACTCCACTCCCCTTCTCCATGCGCCACCTATCTACCCTATCTATCTCCTTGTTACTAGCACATAGCTCATCTACTTACCTCTAATTTCTCTTTCTCCCACACATGTGCTTTTATTTTTCCTTCCCCCATTCTCCCATGCACCATCTTCCATAGAAATTAGGGTGCTTCACTCCCTTATCTCCATGTATACTCATTCCACTCTTCCCAAGACTCTCACACGTGTGAGTTGACTATCTCTCTCACTCCTCTTTCTTCATCCACATGCTCACATCACTTACTCTCTTTCTCATGCACCTCATTGGTCTTTCTTGGGAAGTATGCCCTCAAGGGACTATATATTGAAGCCTCCTCTTTAGTGTTCAAGGTCGGATTTTTGCAACAGCAACATACATACTCTCTCTCTCTTCTCTCATTCTTCTATAGACTAACTACTTTTTATTTGTGCAAGGATAATCATTGTACAGGTTCTTGATTTGTCTATTGTGGTGCAATCAACCCTCTAGCAAGCCATTAATAAAGAAGTGGTCTGCTTGTATCAAGCTTTCAATCTTGTTGGTATTGTGTTCTTTCCTTGTGCATTAACTAGTAGCTCATAGCCTCTTCTTGTGATTAATTTCAATCTTTCAAGTGGTTTTCTTTCTTTATTTCTATCCATTTTTCTCAACTAACACTGCAGGATCCTTCCAAGCAAATTATACTATCTTTTCCTAGCGTCTTGGGCAGGTTTTTACACACTGTCCAAGGCAAATTGGCCGCTGTTTTTTGTGTTTCTTTTGCAGAAAATTGTACCCAAATCAGCAGCGAGGTACTTAGGGACTCTCCCCTGAGGTTGGCATGCACCAGCCCAAACGGAAAGGAGGTTTGTCAGTGACACTAGGGGCATTCTCTCCTTGAATTAGCCACTTTTCCATTGCTGATTTACACTTATACAAGCTCTGATTGGAGGGTGAAACAGTGTGCTAACACAATGGTAGGACAAAACTCAAGTGAGCAGCTGGGAGCAATCTAGGTTTACCAAGGGGCACGGGTTGTCCTTCAAAATAAAGAGGACAAGATTACAGCTATTTATTATAGTGACCTGCCATCACAAACAATCATGCTGAGACACAGGTCTAGTCAAGGAAATAAAATTTTCTCAAAATTTGAATTCTCAAGCTAGAGGTTAAAGGGAATTCCAAGTTATTCGACTTTCTAAATACGAAGAATAAGAGAACATTATGGAACTCGGGAGGCCAATCAAACGGATCGAATCTACTCCAAAGAATATGGACCGACAAACCAAAATCGCTAATTGGCTTGCAAATAAGGCAGTCAACCATAGATAAATTGTTTCAAGCAGATCTTATAAGGCACTGTTATCGAACAAGAAGGATGAGACGTGGCCCTAGACAAGGTGATTCCCTTTGGGTCCATAGATCATATCCCAATGAATATTACGATGAACCACTGCTTAATAAATCAGATATATATGTATGTTATTCTAGTTTCGTTTGTGCTTATTAGTGGTCTTCTGGATCTCTGTCAACCATAGTAGATGGTTTTTGTAAACTGTTAATCTGTACATTCTCAGTGTGGAGTCCAATAGGCATAAACTTAGCAGTCACTTCCAGTGTGACGCTTTCTATATGCCAAATTTTACAATATGGGTGGTTGAAGAATTAAACTTGATGCTGTCTTTTCATACAACAATCCTTACTCTCCTTATTACTGTCCTAGAGTTCAGTTTTATTGGTTTGAATAACGATGATTATGTAATAACTAAACAAGATTGACATAAAATGTAACAAACTCTTCAATCCTAATGTTCGTTGTCATATAGATAAGTCAACGTGGAAAGATTTCCTCAACAAGGAGCATACCACTTCAATTTTTAGTAAGCTTGCAATTAGTGATAAAATTGGAAATGAAGTCATCTTTCAAATTCCCTTGAAATTTTGCACTGTTGGGATGGATTTTGTAGGTTTTAATGGTAATAGGCTTTCATTTGAGAACAAAAAAATGGTAGATTAAGTCTGATATTAGAAATTGGGTAAAGCAAAACTCCATTTCATTTGGGAACAAAAAATAAGCAGATTAAGTCTGATATTAGAAAGTGGGTAATGCAAAACATCCTTGACATTCATCACCCAAAAAAGCTTTGGTGGGAAGGCAAACATCCCCTCATTCAAGCTCAGACGGAGGACTTAGGTTACTCTGTCTCCTTAGGGAGGAACGTGAAGCAAGTCAAAATCTATCGAAGGCTCAAATACAAGAACATTGGAGAAGGATCAACATCTCTCTGGCTAAAATCTGGGGACAGGAACACAAAATACTTCCATACCCAGACAAATAAAAGAAGAATAAAAAATACTATCATTGAAATCACCTCACATAATGAGAAAAAATCACTGATTTTCAGAAGATATATACCAAGTCTTGGACCATTTTGATCAGATCTATGACCACTACAGACGTCTCCAAAAGCAAAGAGAGAGTCTCTCATTCTCCATATTCCAAAAATTATCTCAGTTGCTGACAATGAGATTCTTTTCAGATTAACTAACGAGGAGGATATGAAAGTTCATTTTCTCACTGAAGATGACTCCAGGCCTAGATGGCTTCCCGATGAACCTGAATAAGGCTCTGATAGATCCCGGGCAAAATTTTATAGGAGATAATGGGATATTATTCGAGATGATCTTGTTAAAATCCTTGAAGAAGCTTGGACTTCTTGTAAAGTAGGTAGAGAATTAATTCCACCTTTTTGACCCTCCTTCCAATGACCAAAATGAAAATCCCTCTGACTTCAATAGATTTGGACTTATGCCACTTTGTAATGTAACCTATAGGATCTGCTGCAAGATAATCGCTAGAAGCAATGTTGCTAATATTGTGTCTGCAAATATATCAACAAGGGTCTGGAAAGAAACTTATTGGCAACATCAAGAAAAATATCGGCAAAACTAAAAATTCAAAAATATTCATTATTTTCAATTTTTTAAACATCTAAAGCAACCCCCTCCCCTCTAGCCCTTTTATGGGCAAGGGTAACAATGTAACCCCTTTGTTCTCAATCCCCTGCTTTGACTTTTCAAAATCAGACAAAAAATCTCCAAAAAAACCCTGAATCAATGGATGTATAAGTTCTCCATAGATCTCTCCTTTGGTTAATGGCAGACAGGAAGGCTTCTTCAAAGCCTCAAGACCATGAGAGATAAAACAGGGGTTCCCACTCTCATTAATTATACATCATCATGGCAGAAACTCTGGGCAGGGACCTTGAAGATTGCAGGAACCAAGGCATCCGTCCAAGAATTGAACTTGTCCAGGGATCCAAAATTCTAAATCACTCTCAGTTTGCTGATACAAATCTAGCTCAGCAACTTTGCCAGGGAGAGCCATGGAGCATCAACAAGTATAGCTCAGCAATACAAATCTGTTTTACATAGATATTTATGAGCTTCAGGAAGCAAGGTCAATAACAAGAAATGTAAGATTTACAGCATCAATGTTGATCACAACACCCTAAAAAATTGCTTCAATTCTGGAAGTTTTGGCAGAATAGGATTGGCATCATATAACCCAACTGGGAAACCCCATTTCCCCAAGATCTCTGGGCAGGGCCCTTGAAGATTGCAGGAACCAAGGCACCCTTTCGAGAATTGAACTTGTCCAAGGATCTAAAGTTCTAGAAACCCCATTTCCCCAAGATCTCTGGGCAGGGCCCTTGAAGATTGCAGGAACCAAGGCACCCTTTCGAGAATTGAACTTGTCCAAGGATCTAAAGTTCTAGACCACTCTCAGTTTGCTGATGGCTGCTAGGGGTAGAAATGGAGCATCAACAACTATAGCTCGGAGATTCAAATCTGTTTCACATAGATATTCATGGGCTTCAGGAGGCAAGGTCAATAACAAGAAATGTAAGGTTTGCGGAATCAATGTCGATCACAAGACCCTCAAAAAAATTGCCTCGATTCTGGAAGTTTCAGCAGAACAGGATTGGCATCATATAACCTCACTGGGAAACTCCATTACCCAGATATTTCTGGGCTCCAGGAGAGAAAGTCAATAACAAGAAATGTAAGGTTTACGATGTCAATGTCAACCACAAGACCTTCAAAAATTTGCTTCAATTCCGAAAGTTTCAGAAGAACGGGATTGGCATCATATAACCTAACAAGGAAACCCCATTTCCCGAGATCTCTGGACAGGGCCCTTGAAGATTGCAGGAACCAAGGCATCCTTCTGACAATTGAACTTGGCCAGGGATCCAAAATTCTAAATCACCCCCAATTTGTTGATGGCTGCTAGGGGGAGATCAATGGAGCATCTACAAGTATAGCTCAGAGATTCAAATCTGTTTTACATAGATATTTATGGGCTTCGGGAAGGAAAGTCAATAACAAGAAATGTAAAGTTTATGGCATCAATGTCAATCACAAAACCCTCAATTGCTTCAATTCTGGAAGTTTCAGCAGAACAGGATTGACATCATATAAACTAACTGGGAAACCCCATTTACCCGAGCTCTCTAAAAAATTTCATATTGCAACCCAACTCTTGAAAAGTTCAAAAGGAGAATCACCAATTGCAACATTCAGTGGCTCAATCCATAAGCTAGGACGGTCCTTATTAGGGCAGTTCTACTCAGCCTCACTCTTCACCTGTGTTCAGAGTAATCTGCTCCAATTGGAGTACTTTCTAAGATGGAGTGAAGAAATAGGAACTTCCTCCGAAATGGGGGAAAGACCTTGAAGAAGAAAAATACTCCATGTCTCCTGGGAAAAAGTAAATCTTCCCCTGCAAGCTTCACATATAGGATCCCAAGTTAATGAAATCAGCCATGGGATGGTATATTGTTTGGAATCTTATCAGTGGAGGATCATCGTGGTGGAAGAGAGTCATCAAGAAATACTTTGTCAAACAGATACCATCTTTTATACAAAGATTTTTCTTCTCCACATGGCTTTGAGAATTTGATTTTATCATTAAAGCCTACCCAATAATGAAGAACTCTGCTTCTTGGCTCCAATGATGATTTGCTGACCAAAATATGGGACTACCCTATTCTTGGTAATCCTCCCTGAAACTCTATCCCTGAGGTCTCTCCTCTCTGTCAGTGGTTCAAGAGAAATGACATCAAGGTCATAGCTACTATCTCTTCATGGTCTTTGTCTTTTCCCTCCCTGTGGACTCGTTGGAAGTGACCCCCCGCCCTCCCTCAGGCCCTATCCCTTTGTGGATCCACCTGACATCTCTGCTCATTGGCAAGGCCCCTATTTCCCAGGGAGAAAGTGATGTTATTATTTGGAGTTCCTGCCTGGGTTATTACTCTATTAAGGATGGTTATCATTCCCTGGCCAATGGTATTTCTGTCTCTCCCTCCTGATATATCTTGGTCGTAAATTTGGTTAGACTGCTCTGTCCCTAAGATTGACTTCTTCTTCTGGACATTTGCGCATGGCAAGCTCCTTACCTCAGAAATTCTACCCAAGAGAGAAATCTCTGGCCCCTCTAGATGTGCTCAGCGTATTTCCAGAGAAGAAACATCAGTTCACCTGTTCTTAAATTGCCACTTATCTCATATGGTCTGGGCCCTGATCATCCCAGACTTAATCCTCCTGACTATCCTTCAACCTGTCTAATGAATGCAAATGTTTCAAACCTGGTATTCATCATTTCCAAGATGTGGCGAAAAAACACTTCACAAGGTGGCCTGGGACATCATCCCAAGAGTGGTCTCATTGAAATTTTAGTTAGCAAGAAAATTTAAAATCTTCAATGATCAGACACCAAAGCCTGAGCACGTTAAATCTTCCAGTGTCAACCTAATAACAAAAAATCATGGCAAATTTCCGAGGACTAAATGGAATGATCTCAGCCAGCAAGAAAACAAATCGGTGGTAATATGAGACCTAACCAACTGGGTACCAGAAAGGATAGAAAGTCATCCACAATCAACAAAAAGAAAAAATATTTGAGTTTGTCTCCACCAACAAATGAAATCATGTCCTGGATTCACACCCAGCAAAAGCACATCCTGTTCTTTGATGGTGCCTAGAAGGTGAATCTGGGTCCATTGGACTCAGGAGGAGTTTTATACAACTCAAAGGGGCAACTAACCAGAAAACTTGCCTAAAGCATCCAAACCACAACAAACAATCAAGCTTAAGTATTAGCAATATCATTATACATGGCAAACAAATAACCAAGGAAGAAGTTCTAGTTGTTGGGAACTCACAGGTAGTCATCTCCCAGCACATGGGATCGATAGGAACTTCCAGTGTATAACAAGAGTGATCTCCAGGTGCAGAGAACTCCTTAAATCCATTCAACAATGGCAAGCAAAGCATGTGCTCATAACATTTAATTTGGAAGCAGACATGGTGAATGCAGAAATCATAACATTTAATTTGGAAGCAGACATGGTGAATGCAGAAATTCATCTCCAAGGTAACTATATTAAAATTCTTTATGAAAACACTTGCATATATTTTCTAAATATGAGGGCTTTGATGTTTTCAGTTGGCTTCAATGGTACAATGGGTTTGGCATATTGCATGGGGTTTTAGGGTTTGGGAGCAGGCAAATGACAATTGTTTCGACAGAGGGGATTCGGGTAGCGAGCTCCTCCTCTTGAGGGTCTCAACTCGAGCTACCATTCCTTGTCTCGATAGCAGCGCCAATGGTTCCTAGTTTCTGCTTGGATGATGGTTTCAGTTCAATGTTTGGTGTGTCTCTGCTTGGTGTTTTTGTTTCTCTGTGTGGTCAACCATCTCTTGGTCTCTGCTCGTTGTGGATGGTCTTTGTATGGTGCTCCACTTCTCTTTGGTCTATGTGCATCAGCTTGGCAATGGCAGTGCGAAGAGGCTTTTGTTCAGTGGCGTGTCTTCAGGCAATGCAGTGGTTGGCGGCAGTAGAATTAGCCTCCATGGAACCTGCTTCAAAACCTAGCAATATGCAACCCTAGCCGCAGGCTGGTTGGAACTAGGGCTCTTAATTTTTGAACTCAGTTTATGGCAATGTATAGATTCAAGGTGCTCAACCTTTACAGTGGCACTCGTCTCTTTGTCCACTGCATTTTGGATACTCTGTTGTCTTCGAGTTTCTCAATCCTGAGAGGGTTTTATTGGTTCACCTCTCCAGCGAGTGTTTGTGTCATTGGACAAAATTTTGGAGTCATTAGTGTCTATGGAATGTAAGACAAAATTTGAGTCATTAGTGTCTGGAATGTAAATTTTTAGCACCCAGTGTCGATGGTTTTGTCTTCAAAAGGGGTTTTGAGCATTAGAGCTCAAGGAATATTGTAAGCACTTCAGTAATTTTAATCCTCTCTATTCAAGCTCAAGTTAATTTGTTCAGCACAGAAGTGTTCTTTAGAGTTCATGCTATATTATCGGCACTTCAATTTTTTGTGTGTAAATGCTCGTTCATACAAGCATGTTAAAAATGTACACTTTCTTAAAATAAAGAGCTGCAACAATTTTTCAAGGAAAAAAATGTTAAAATTCTTCACATGGATGGTTCTGAAATGCTTGAGGAATTCAAGTAGCCATAACCATGTGATTTATAATCATCCCCATATGAAGTTTCTTATTAGTAGGTGTCGGTATGCTCATTATTTTAAAGTTTAAATTGCTGGAACTGTTGCTATGTGCCATGTAAGGAAGTTGCCAAACAGAATTGCTAAGCAAACATTTGTAGCTTCTCTGCAAAACCAATACCAGTGGGGTGAAGTAAAATTGTTCACAGTATGAAAACAGTCATAGGCTAATAAAGCCAGGCTGCATTTTTGTGTTTATTCCTGTTTAGAAAAGTTAAGGAAATTTGTTCCCATTTAAAAAAAAGGGTAAGTGATAAAATTGTTTTTTATTTGAGCTATAAGTAGAACTAAGAAAATAAAGACATTCATCCTACTATTCCCAATTGTGGATACAGGAACTACTTTCCTCATCTTGATTGCAAGATCAATGGTGGAGAGTGCCAATGATTACTCCATTTCTTCATCTTTTTGAAGTGATCTGCTCTTGAAATTTTTCAATACATCCAATTTAAAGATAAGGCAACCTATCTACTTTTATTCCTGATAATTTTCCATCTAAATAAATGGTAAAAATACAAAATCTGTATTAAGGAGACAAATGCACACCAAGCACACAAATAGGGGAATGCCAAATTTACAAATATATTTGATACCTTGCAGACAAAAAGAGTAACATTAGAATGTAAGATAAACATGTAGTCAGCATAAGATGATAACTCTATCCAACAAAGGTTATTATTGGCCCATTTAAATATATTATCTGACACCAAGGAAAAGAGGAGAGCCATCAACAGTTGTAGTTAAGCTGAGCATGTTATAATGCCATCCACTTTAATCAAATTCCTCAAACAAAAAGAAACTAAAATCAAAGTTATATAAATTTTTCAATAGCAGTCCGTGTTCACCTCAATGTGTCTAGACCCTAGTCTCTTGAATTTGACATAACAGCATGTGTGCAACAGCTATCATGGCTAGCAAGGAGAGTTTTTTGAGCTCATAAAAAAGACCTAATTTCCATGCACCAGCAACCCAAAAATCACCCAGCCACCATGGTCACCCCTGTTATGTAGTTACTTCGGGCAGAATCAGCAACTTCATACAATATATAAAAGACCATGCCCTGATCTGTAAGTTTATTGGCCTCTGGCCCTCAGAAACAATGCTCCAATGGTGGATTACATCCAGATGGAAAGTCAAGGGAGTGGTGAAGCTATCACTGGGAGCCAAAGGCTTCTTAACAGCAATCTTTAGTAACACGGAGGATTGGGAACACATCTTTTGAGAGCAACCCTTTCTTCTTTAACTCCTTTGGTCTGCATCTCCAATACTGGACTGAATGCTTCTCCCCAGAGAAGGAGAACTTCACTCAAGCACCAGTCTGGATCCACATATACTCTCTCTTCCACAAAAGTTTTGGGATGAAGAAATGCTAGCCGGGATTGGAACCACTCTTGTTACCCATTTCAAAGCCTTTGAGGACACCAAATCCTGTAAGTATAAATCATATGCTCACATGTGTTTACATGAATGTCTCACAAGCACTTCCAGAGTCCATTGCAGTAAGCTACCAAGATAATGGGTTCAAACTTCAAACATTCAATTATGAGCATGTTCACTTTTGCTTCCGTAAGTGTCATGTACACAGGCATCTATTCTGTGACTACCCCTCAATGTACCACATCCAAATGCCTCTAGGGATAGTCTGAAAGACGAGGGGGCTTTACCCCAGTGCAAGGCAAGAGGAAATCAAACAAGAAACCAACCACCCCAACGAGTAATGCAAAAAACAGTTCCCACAAGTATGCAGCTCTAAGCAAGGAAGAAGAAACCCACAAGGTAGAAGAGTCAGGGAAGACCTCAAACCAGGGAAATGAGCATCAAACCCTCACCTCCCAGCATGACATTCTGGCAAACAAGAATCACAAAAACCCAATGGATGGAGATAATACAACATCCCCAGAACCACCCATACAAGAATCAGACCCAAAACAAAGAAAAAGGGAAGAAGAGGAAGGAACCCAAGGGAAAACATTGATATGGATTCAGTAGAAAATGAAGTGATATGGATTCGCTAATGAATGAACAGGAAGAGGGGGGACAAAACAATGCCCTGGAGATGGAAGACAATGACATAATGTTAGAAGCAGACCTAGCCTTATTGAAGATTAAATATGGACAAGATTTCCTAGCAGAACAAAGACCAGAGCAGGGAAAAGTTCTGTACAGGAAACTAACTAAAGGACAAGATAAATGGATTACCCATGGATCCTCAGCAAGACCCCAAAAGGCCTTAGGGATCAAGTCAAGCACTCTAAAACCTATCAGGATCAAGCAGTTCAAGCTTCAAATAACCCAACTCCTGGCAACTAGATGGTGGATATCAGCAAACTACAAAATAGTGGGGATTAGAGAGAGACACAATTATCCGAATTGGATCCTCGCCTAAACTATTTTGTAAATTTGTAATAAGCAGGTAACGTTTTGTTTTATTTCATTGTCTTTTTGGCAAAATTGGAAGGGGAAACGAACCATGTGGTTGAGCCTTACAAAGGCAACCCATTAAAAGAATGAAGGCTGTAGTGAAGAGGGGGAGGCAAGGGGCCTTACACCGTTGCTAGATCTATTGAATCTTCTCTCCATGCACTTGATGGTGAACCGACTGTTACTTCATATGACACAGAATTGAGGATGAATTTGCTGCTGCAACCCCACTTCTTCGTCCATCCGAAGAAGCTGTTCCCACATTGGTTGTAATGGGCTTTGATAAAAATCTTGCAAGTGAAGCACATTTCAATAATTTGATCGATTTAGCATATACTGCTCTTCGTTTCTCATAATCGTTCCACTGAAATGACTTGCATTTTGCAGAAAATGCTCCGGTTACCAAGGGTTTAGTAATCATGTCTGCCATCTTTTTCTGTAGTAATTGATATGCAACATGGGGCATTGGCCTGCAGTCTTTCTTACCAGGAAATTGTGAGAAGCTTCATCTGGAGGCTGGTCACATCTGTATTTGTGTTTTCATCAACCCCAGAGTTGATGTTTGGGCATCGCCTCTTGAATTATTTCAGGGTATTTGAGATACAAATTGGGTCTAACAAATATTCAATCCTACTTCGATTGGACAAGCTCGCAATACAGAGTTCACATCCATATCAGTCTTGCAGCCTATTTGAAACAATCCAGTTTTCTTATTAATGAGTCTGGTGCTATTAGAGCTCTCTTATTCATTTCCATTGGATTTTGAAATTGTATATCAGAAACTCATCAGGATTATGAGCAAACTTTCAGATGGCAGTTCTCCTTATTGCAACACATCATTTGAGTGGTCCATGATGATTGTGGATTAGAGTTGTTGAACCTTGAAGCCAATGAGCAGAGAACAAAATATTAATTCCGTGAAGGATCTGTATTGACGAAACAGACAAGCCATAGGCCCACCGTTTACAAATCATCTGGTATCAGAGCAAGTTCCTCAGAGACCTTGAAGCCCCATGGACAAATCTTTGAAGAAGGAGAAGTTGGAAGAGTTGAGAGACTTCAACAGGCAGATCCAAAAGGAAAGCCAGTATTGGAGGCAGAGAGCAAATGAGCTGGAAAAAGAGCTTACCAAGCGCCAAGACTCCTTCGCCACCATGAATGCAGAATTAGACAGGAGCAGATTGCAGCTCTTGCAGTTGGGGGAGAAATTCACTGCACTAGGTAATTGACAAAAGAAGAGGTTCACCGAAGTCACTGCTTAGTTATATCAGGATTTGGTACTGAAAGAAGAGGCCTTGAAGAGGCTACAAGAAGCTGTCAAGGAGACCAAGCAAGCCCCTGTTACCACTGTAGAAGCCAGCACCATGACCATTTCAAGCATGCTAAACTCACCTTCCAAGACCCTTCATCCAGAGACCTTTGGTGACTTTGAGAAGCAAACTAGAGGCATCGATTCCAATCTCATAAGGTAAATGGGCTATGATGACCAAGGGCTAGGCAAGGAAGGCCAAAGGATTCCAATCCCCCTTGTAGATCAACAGGGGCCCAAGCATGAAGGCATAGGATTCAGTGGAAAAGAAGCCAACACAATTGCAACTCAAACCACCTTCATCAAGGCAAGAGGAACTGGAAAAGAAGCCATTCCCGTGGAGGAAAAGGCAGCTGGAAAAGGAGTGTGCAGAAAGCCACTCAAATCTGCTTGTAGAAGCCTGGAAAAAGACAGCAAAGAGATGATTCTGCCATCCCGATCTGCTCCAACTCTTGGGGAACCAAGCAACCAAGCTGGCAAGCACCATCACAAACATAAAAGGTATGACATAGTTTGTCACTATTGCAAGAAAAAGGGTCATAAGCCTAGCGATTGTTGGCACTCTAGAAGGCCAAGCAGCCCATGCAAGAACTATTGCCAGTACTGCAAATTGACTGGACATTGGTAGGCCAAATGTTGGAGGCTTCACCCAGAACTCCATCCCAAGAACCGAAGAGCCAAGAAGAAATCTTGGAGAGTCAAGGTCAAGGGGAAAGAGGAGCTACTTGCACTTGTAGCCTAAGGAACAGCAGTTGTCCAACAACCTATTGCAGCAGCGAATGTCCTCCCTAGCCATGATATAGATAGCAAGTTTATGCCAAAAGCATCTCTTATTCAGCTCTTATCTTCTATCCTACAATGGAGGCACCCTTTCTTGGAGATTTGCCCGAGTCTGCTTGATGATCGAGAAGAAGAAGATTGAAGAGAGTTGAAACATTTGGGGACCAAAAGCCTACAAATGGGAGGTGTAATCCAAATTGGATCCTCACCTAACGTATTTTGTAAATTTGTAATAAGCAAGTAATGTTTTGTTTTATTTCATTTTGTTATTTTCGCAAAATTGAAAGGGGAAACAAACCATGTGATGGTGGATCTTCCAAAGGCAGCCCATTAAAAGAATGAAGGTTGTAGTGAAGAGAGGGAGGCAAGGAAACTTGAGGGAGTACAGTAGCAGAAATGGGAGCTCAAAAAGTGCAACCTGCTTGAAGTTTGGTGGATGAAGGAGTCAGGGAGCCTGTCCATATTGAGTGAAGGTCTCTCTGAGCCATGGCCATCTGCAATTTTGGTATTGACAATGAGTAACAATACACAAAGACTGTGTATAGCTCATGCCTTTGTAATTTTCTCTGAGCAAAATAAAAATTCCCATTAAATGATGAAATCTCTCTATTACTGTCTCAATTTGGGTTCAATGAATTCTTGAGCGCTCGAACACTCTGTGCTTTGGATGTCTTGGTAATGAGCTATATCTATCTATGCATACTCCGATAAGGTGTGTTCTCAGCCTGTAGCACTCACCCACCTCTTGCACACATCATTGTTTTTACCTTTGTCATTTATATAGCACGTGAGGGGTAGAGCATTACACCCAGCGATCAATTATACTTTATACGCACAACATTCCCTCGGTTAGTAGCCTTGATTGAGAGGGCATGTACACAACGTTTAACCAACAATCGATATGTATTTGGCATTCACCCTCATCTTAGTCTTGTTGAAGAAAATACGGTTCAGAATGGGGAGGCGCTCGATCTACAACTCCATCCATGGCTTACATGATTGCTAGATCTATTGAATCTTCTCTCTGTGCACTTGATGGTGAACTGACTGTTACTTCATATGACACAGAATTGAGGATGAGTTTGCTGCTGCAACCCCACTTCTTCGTCCATCTAAAGAAGTTGTCCATGCATTGGTGGTAATGGGATTTGATAGAAGTCTTGCAATTGAAGCACATTACAATATTTTGATTGATTTAGCATATACTGCTCTTCGTTTCTCATATATCATTCCACTGAAATGACTTGCATTTTGCAAAAAATGCTCCAGTTACCAAGGGTTTAGTAATTATGTCTGCCATTTTTTTTTGTAGTAATTGATATGCAACATGGGGCATCAGCCTATGATCTTTCTTACCAAGAAATTGTGAGGAAGCTTCACCTTTGGAGGTTGGTCACGTCTACATTTGTGTTTTCATCAATCTCAGAGTTAATGTTTGGGCTTTGCCTCTTGAATTATTCTAGGGTATTTGAGAGACAAATTGGGTCCAACAAATATTCAATCCTACTTCGATTGGTCAAGCTCGCAATACAGAATTCACATCCATATCAGTCTTGCACATTGTTTGAAACAATCCAGATTCTTATTAATAAGTTTGGTACTATTAGAGTTCTCTTATTCATTTCCATTGGATTTTGAGCTTGTGTATCAAGAAACTCATCGGGATTATGAGCAAACTTTCAGATGGCAGTTCTCCTTATTGCAACACGTCATTTAAGTGGTCCATGATGATTGTGGATTAGAGTTGTTGAGCCT
>CBVK0100286167.1:0-23300 GCA_900067695.1 Picea abies | reverse complement strand
CATTCCATTTTCAGATCAGTTGTGAGGTATTTTCTTTCATGGATGATTTTTCAGGATACAATCAGATACAGATTAAGCCCGAAGACTAGCATAAAACAAATTTTATTTGTTTATGGGGTACATTTTCTTATCGGAATATGCCTTTTGGCCTGAAGAATGTTGGAGGCACTTTTCAGCGGGCCATGTCTTTTTCTTTCCATGATCTCAAACACATAGTCGAGGACTATCTCGATGATTTAGCATCAGGATCCCGTAGGAGAGATGATCATACCATGTTGTAAGAGATCTGAGCACAAACATAGAAAATTTCGATTGCAAATAGATGTAAATTATGAACTTTCTTGTTGGACAGTGAATTCTAAACAACCCTACAAATATATACTTGCAGAAAATGTTAAAGAATTGGCCCGTAATTGTTGATTGGAAGAATCTCATGTTTCACCACATACAAGGGATGTGTTGCGACGAATAATAGCATGAAAAAAATATGAAGAACATCCAAAACATATATTTCCAATGACACAAATAGAATTGTTCAATAAGTTCAAAGAAGAGAACAAATAAATTAAAATTTCCATCAATACATTTGTGCAACAAAAACCATGGTTTGTTAGACCCATCACTATTCGTGACATTTGTTGTTGTCATTATCATGTGGAATTTGAGTTGTATTACGATACTTTTTTGGAGTTTGGTAAAACTTTATGGCCAGGTTCACCTCCTCCTTCCACATTCCGTGTTTTTATATCTAAAATTTTATGTGAAATAGAAGATGATGATTTATTTTACAAAAAACAATGTGTTGGTGGAAATAAATGTGATTGTTGTGGAAATCTAAGTTTGTTTCATTCAAAGTATCATATTGATATGAATGATCAATCATTATCTAATATAACAGTCAATTGCAAGAGATATGAATATATGAACAACACGGCTCCACATTATTCAAATGTTATTTCCAAAAGGATTGATTTGAAAGTAAAGAAAATCTATGTGATAGATTTTTTGAAGAAGTTTGGGGAGGAAATTTATAAATACACCAAGCATTCAAATAGATCTTGATGGAAAGATATACAATTCAAACAATCCCATGAAGTGTTTCCACCAGGGACAATTTTGTCTGTAGTTGATTTTACAGAGAATTTCACATTCGCTGCACAAAACGAAATCCATAGTGAATATTATCTTTCTGAATTTTTTGTCCCACCATATGATGTGTTCAATATTTATGTTTGATTTACATTTTATTGTGACATATAACCCACTAATTCATATATAATTTGCATGTTCATAGTTCTTGTTTGTCCTTTTGTGAATGCAGGTTAGCCTTGGGAGGAGATTTGCAGTCAAGGAAAAACCAAACCCAAAAGGATCAACATCGGACGTGGAGTTTAAGGTAGAGTTACCGGATCCTTATACTTTGTATTTTATGCATGAAAAGGGTTGTTGTCGGGGTAGTTGTTAAAAGTAGGAGACTTTAGACGGTTAGCTCTGCCTGCATGTTGAACCCTAGTGTAGTCCATAGGGGGGTTTTCCCGCTATAGCAAAATTGGAGACCATACTGGGGAGCCTCTAGGGTTTTTAGGGGATATCGTTTTGGGTGTTTTAATTAGTTTAGATTACCCTTTTGAGTTTTCTGTAAGTTGCAGTGTCTTTAAGGGATTATGTTCTTCCATACCAGTAATCCATGCCTTGTCAGGCTTGATTGTTAGTTTTCTTTTTGAGAACTTACAGAGGTGTACGCGGCCTATAGTGGGTCTGCACGTGTACATATGCTCCCTACCTTTGGACAACCCGTGTACATATGTAGGATTATTAAGTGTCAGTAGTGTGCCTGTGTCAAGAAATTATTTTTTTAAGAAGAGGTAGTCAACCTCTTCCCTGATTGAAGTCATCCTTCTCGGGGGTTTTATTGATCTAGTCCTGCTCTCTGTTGTTACAGTCTTTAGCCTGGGTTTGACATCAGTTAGATTATTTATTTATCAATATTTCTTATGTTTTCTTAGGTAGGGTTTGAGACAAGTTAGTGAGTCTTTTCTGATAAGTCTGTTTAGTATTTTTAGTGACTCCCTGTGATCCGTAGTAGACCCGAAGTTAGTTTTTTGGTCTTGTCTTGTATTTAATTTTTCCCTTTCACTTGATTTAAAAGAAAATAAAAATAATTTATTTAGAGTTTCTTATTTTGAAGAATAATAAAAAAAAAGATTTCAGTTCCTTGTTTGGTAAGTAGTTAGGTTAGTTGTCTTTGCTTATCAGGAGAAAGAGTGCTTTCTTAAGTTCTTTACTAAATTCTTAGAACACTAAGCAACTTGTAGCCGAGTGAAATCTTGTTTTAAGTTTTTCTTTTCAAGGATCTTAGAAAAATTAGTTAAGAAAAGTTGGTTAAAGAGTTTAAATATGAAAATCTTTATTTGTCAAAAAGAAGTAGTTTGCTTTCAGTTTCATTTAATGATATTCTCTTTCGTCTCTTAAAATACACCACTAGTTTCATCTATGTTTCCTTGACTTTAATACAAACCAATTAAAATTAACGCTTAATTAAAAATTCTTAGACTTTGTGTTTGTAGGGTCATTCAACTAGTGTATGCTAGAGCCTTGATTTAGGTTGGAGAGGAAACTCTTCAAGGCTATAAAACAAACATACGAGACTGTTATAGGGAATGTAAAAGTCCAATAAGCATAGAATTTATCTGGGACCCCCTCTAACATAGAGGATAAACACAAGGTTTTGTGTGGAAAAGTAGCAGAGATAACCCCTCCAAAGTCGGACCAAGCGTAGTGGGGAATGCATATAGAGGACTTGTCTTGGGATTATGTTGATCGCATTTTCCACAAAGATTCATGGGTATCAAATCCATTCAAGGTCCTTATTCATCTTTTGGAACACTTTCCTTTGATACCCTCGATAGGTTTCAGGCTTGATACCCTGCTCATTGCGGTCCACTCGACTGTCAACTGTACCTTCCTAGTGATTGTTCACGCACTAGAAACCTACTTGCCTTTATTTTAGTGACTTACACAGGTGACTACGGGGGTATACCATGGTACCTAGGACATACATCAGACCACACTTTGCAGAGTATACCCAGGGGGTGCTTCCATATTCGAGTTGCACTTGCACCGGTAAGTTGATCTAGTGTTGGCTGGTGTAACTATTCTTCCAACTAGCTAGTGTTTTGATTACATTGTCTCATAATAAATCTTTCTATTATGTGTTTGTTTTCAACGTTAGTAAAAGCCCTAGTCTATTGTTGATATTCTCACATAGTGGAAGATCAAGTGCTTCGTCAGTCCCGAAGGATTCAGGGCCTGACGTTGGTCAAATTTGAGGCAACCCCGCCACCGCGAAGGAGAAGACTTGACCAACAAGGGTCATTTGAGGTGACCAGGCCACAGGAAACTGTACCCAGGCCATGCCTGAGAGAATAACTCTCAAATCCAGAGGATCCTACCATTTCTGACCTTGGAGAAAAATCTCTCAGGCCATATAACTCATCGGTCACTGACTTGTTAACGCCCATCGTGGTACAAGTTGTCCCTCTAAGGGTAAATCATCATGAGAATCAAATAGTCTTGCAAGAAACGATGGAAGAAAACATTGCTACTTTGTCAGGGAGTCCTCACACTCCCTCTATGGTTGCCACTACAGGGGGTATTTTTCCTCCCAACCCACCTTCATGTTGGTAAATGTTTAATAGGCAGCATATGCTTGTCATTGATGGCAAGTACAGTAGTGAAGATGGCATGAGTACAAGAAGAAGTATCATAAGTATTTTAGGAAGACGCTACAGAGAAAGCTCGACAAGTTCAGAAGAGATAGTGTAGGGGATTGTTGGCAAGTTTAATAGGCAAAGTGAGCTTGTCATTGATGGTAGGATCAGAGTGTGCATTGATGGCAAGAACAATGATGGCAAAGATCAGCACGATCAACAGCGTAGTGATAATGGAAGAGGAGGAGAATCAATGATCATTGGACCCCATCCCAAATCCCCAATGATCGTCAGATATGAATTTATACAATAAGAATGCACAGAGGAGGAGGACAGATATTAGGTGTCAGATCTGAGCATAAGATTCGACCATCATTGGATCAGGGAGAACTTGCACATTCATTAAAGAGAAAGAAGAGGTGAAATGTGAAATGCTGAAATATGTTGGTCTAACTCCATTTTGGAGTTTCCTAGATCGGGACTTGAAGGCTTGATACCCTTCATCATAAGAAGGAGAAATCGCGAAGTGGCGAAATTGCGAAGTGGTGAAATTGCGAAGTGGCGAAATTGCGAAGTGGAAAAATCATGAAGTGGCGAAATCACGAAGTGGAAAAATTGCGAAGTGCCGAAATCACAAAATGCGAAATGGTGAAATGATCCTAGCCATTGGATCAAGGTGTGACCTAGGCCGTCAGATCTAGGAGGTGAATATGGCAGACACCATCAGAAAGGATAGTTGTGGACCATTGGATCAAGAGGATGCCTGGTGAAAAATCAGAGCACCACAAAGACTCCATTTCGGAGTTTCACAGATCGGGAAATCCAAAGGAAAGAGGTTCAAACTCATGAAATGCAAGATCATGAAAAGATCTTGACCATTATATCACCAAGGATTCTAGACCGTTAATCTAAGCTCCATCTCGGAGCTTCACCTATCACGACTTGGGGTGATGAGAACCTCCATCACAGGAATCGTGAAATGCAAATTCACGATAAGATATGGACCATCAATTCACCAAGAATGTGGACCATCGATCTGATATCCATCTTGGAGCTTCACCTATTGTGACTTGGAGTGAAAAGAATCTCCATCTAAGGAACAGTGAGATGCGAGATCATGAAAAGATCTGGACTATTGATTCATCGAGATCGTGGAACATTGATCAAGATCGATGAAGATCATGAGTTCGAAGTGCCTTTTAGCGCAACCTATGGTCACCATTGTGGTCACATGGAGGAAGGACCTAGTTCATATGAGCTTCACCTCAGAATTTCGGGGATCGCGTCTGGGAGTGTCAGGACACTGGATCATACAGATGTTGAAATATCGAAAAGGTGAATTGTCGTTGGAATTGGTGGTCACCGCCTGTGGTCATATAGAGGAGGGACCTAGAGTATCCAAACTCCTTCTTTGGAGCTCATGACATGGAGATTCAAGATGTCTCATCGTAGAATCTCTAAATTGCGAAAGTGAGAAACGGGTAAATAATGACAATACCCTTCAGAGTTAATCCAATGGTGTAGGTAAATTTGAGCATAATCGGAGGGCTAATCTTGCTCCTCATAGTGTAACTGCTAGAAACCATTGATGGTTTGTGCTAGAGGAGCTGAAGAGTCTCTGGGAATCTTCCAATGGGATGAATATAGGTCATAGGGGCGATTGACAGCTGGAAGAGGGTTGAAGCTTGTAGTTGAAATAAAGAGGGTAATCTCGACTGTAACAGAGAAGATGAAGAGTCTCAACTGCCAGAGAGAAAAAGGAATCTCGGGATAATACCCAGTGATGCTGGATGCATGGTGGGAACCACTAGAGAAGTTGAAGAGTTTCGATGATCAGGTAGAGAACTCGAGAGGTGGAGGATATCGTGGTGGTGTGAGTATGCAGAGGTATTATGCGCATTGCATGCACAAGGTGCATAGATACTATAAGTACATGATATAGAGAAGAGATGCGTGTTGCTGTTGGATTTACTGTGGTTGTTGTTGTTGAAGGTGATTCATGTGTGAAGAAGGAGGAGAGTGTAGCAGTTGAATTGAACAGAAGAGGAATTGTGCAGTGAATGGACATGGTGCACAGAGAATAAAAAGTAAAAGAGTAGACAACACAAGTTATGTGGTTAGGAAGGCAATGAGGCAGACAGAGCAATGAAATGCAGCAGAATAGTGATGAGTCTGGTAATCCATTGTTGAACATTATATCACTGTAATGAGTTTCAGTAGAAAAGATTTATAAAACAGGGTGGTAGGGAGGTTCTAGGGAGGACTGTTGTCCTCAGAGGTTCAAGTGGGTGCTTGAACATAGGGAGTTGGTGCTTCCTTCTAGTTGGTGCTAGAGAAACCAGGGAGATGGTGCTTCCTTCTAGTTGGTGCTAGAGAAACCAGGTAGTTGGTGCTTCCTTCTAGTGGGTGCTAGATAAAATAGAGAGTTGGTGTTGTCAACACGTAGCAGTTTTCAAAACTGAGGTTGTAGCCTCATTATGAGTCAGTTCTCATGTGTATGATAATGTAAAGAATGTAACTATTACTTATCATATAAAGAAAAAGAGGTTTTTACCCTATATGGGTTTCCTCGGGAAATCTCTGTCTCTATGTTTCTCATATATGTGACTGATGCTGAATGTGCCATTGTTTATTTCCCTACATTATTGTGACCATCATTGAGTTCCTTGTAAATATTTTAAAAGAAGCATAATTGTTTAAGCACAGTGACAACTGATTCAACCCCCCTCTCAGTGGTCCAACAATTGGTATTAGAGTTGGCCCCTTCTATCTAAGGGTAGATCCTAAAGCTTAAACATGTCAAGCCATGAAGGAAATTCGACCAATAAGGCCCCTCTATTCAATGGAACAAACTTTTCCTTCTGGAAAGTTAGAATGAGAACCCACATAATGGCTTTAGGTGCAGATGTATGGGATGTGGTAGATACTGGTTATGTAAAGCCAATTGTTCTAGCTAATAAGGATGACAAGATAGAATTTAGTTTCAATGCTAAGGCTATGAATGTTTTCTTGAGTGGGCTTGCAGAAGCAGAATTCGTAAAAAATATGCACTTAGGAACTGCCAAAGAAATGTGGGACAAACTCATTAGCAGTTATGAAGGTAATGAAGCAGTTATGAAGGTAATGAGAAGGTAAAGGATGCCAAGCTTCAAACCTATAGAATATAGTTTGAACAACTAAAGATGAAGGAAGATGAAACAGTTGGAAAGTACTTTTTGAGAGTAGAAGAAATGGTAAATTCAATGAAATCACTTGGTGAAAAAATTGAGGAACCTTCTTTAGTTCAGAAAATCTTGAGATCTCTCCCAGATAGGTTCAACCCAAAGGTATCTACTATAGAAGAACTTAATGATCTAAAAACCTTGTAGTTTGATCAACTTCTAGGAACATTGACTGCTTACGAAATGAGAATAGTTAAAGATAAACCCACCTCCAGAGAAGCATCATTCAAAGCAGACAAGAATGAGGATTCTGAGCTGGATGAAATTGAAGAAAAATTTGTGAAGAGATTGAAGAAGGGATCAGGAAAATACAAAGGTAAACTACCTTTCAAATGTTTCAACTGTGATAGAATAGGTCATTTTGCAAATAAATTTCCCCACAAAAGAAAGGATCAAACGTATGATGATGAGGAGAAGCATAAACACATAAATTTATTTAAAGAGAATAACTTTAAGAAGAAAAGTCTTTGCGTAAACAGTGAGGATGATCCTTCAGATGATGAAGACTATGACTCCCCTATTGAAGATAAATTAAATGACTTCATACTTATGGCCAAAGAGGATTATGATAATAACAACACTGGAAGTGAAGTTAATGAAGAAGAAGTTGTGGTTGACATGGAAGGAGAACTGATTAGTGCATTGGAAGAGATTGATAGACTAAGAGTTAAGAATAGAAAGCAAAGACAATTGTTGATACAGTTCGAGGAAGAAAGTAAAGGACCTGATGAAGACCTTTTCCTATTAAAAGTGGAATTAGAGGAGGCAAATAAAATCGAAGATATTCTGAAACAACAACTATCAAGAAAAAGGGCATGATGTGAATCTTTAGAACAAGAAGTAGTGAAAACAAGGAAAGACATGGAGAAGTTTCAAGCCTTGTATAAACATAATCTATCAAGTATCAAATCCTTAGAAGGATTAGCCACCATTCTGAACCAGCAAAGGAATCCAAAGATGAAAACTCGTTTGGGTTATGAAGAAGGATCAGGTAGTAGTAAGACGAGAAATGAGGAACAAATCAAGTTTGTCAAGTGTACAACCAATAACTGCAACAAACCTGTAGAAACAA
The DNA here is from genome assembly GCA_900067695.1 of Picea abies. Lineage (NCBI taxonomy): Eukaryota > Viridiplantae > Streptophyta > Pinopsida > Pinales > Pinaceae > Picea > Picea abies. The sequence goes on along the minus strand of CBVK0100286167.1, from coordinate 15,297 downwards.
AGGAAGACAATCAGCTTCCCAGGACAAGCAAAGAAAAAGCTGTCAGGACTAAATCTGCAGAGCAAAGAAATAATGGGCTCACTGCTGAAAGACATCATCAACATGGAAGAAATCGATTTTCTCAAAGAAGACAATTGCTTTCCAGGTACAACTAATTTGTCTATGGTTATTGTTTCTACTGTTCTAATTTTGGTCACAAAGTTGTAAATTGTTCCTATAGACTTAGACATGATCAATTAAGATTTCAAAGGAATAATTACTTCCCACAACAAATATTGATGCAACTAAATAACAAACCTTCACAGAATGCAACTTGCCAAATTAAGTCTAGAGACATACAACCAAGAAAGACAAGAAATAATCAACAGTCAATAAGTAGACAACACTACAACAATAAGTTTGACCTACTGAATAATGAGATTGAATGCTACACCTGTCATAACTTTGGACATAAATCTATTGATTGTTGGTTAAAGAACTATGAATCAGACTAAAAATCCCCTGTTGAAAATGTCAAGTTATGGAAGAAGAAGGAAAGTAACAAGTGTGGGTTAGTATTGTCCTCTCAAAGAAAAACTAACCCTTGGTATATAGATAGCGGATTCTCCAAACATATGACGGGAGACAAAGGTAATTTTCTGTCACTTAGTGAAGGAAAATCTAGAAATGTAGCTTTTGGACATGATTCTTCGAGAAAAATAAAGGGAAAAGGGATGGTAAGATTAAGTAATGGAAAAGGAAAATCCCAAGATGTCCTACTTGTAGAAGGGATGAAACATAACCTGCTTAGTGTAAATCAGATGTGTGACAGAGGATGTGAAGTAGTGTTCACGTCCAAGGAATGCAAGATAAAGTCTATAAACTCAGGTCAAGTGGTGGCCAAAGGCATAAGGACTGAAAATAATGTATATGTGCTGAAAGAAAATAGAGAAGAATGTCATCTAAGAAAATATGATGAAATTTGGTTATGTCATAGAAGACTTGGACATCTAAACTTTGATCACTTAATCAAACTCAAAAATATCAAGGAAGTAAAAGATCTTCCTAGAATATCAAAGCCCCAAGATTCGATATGTAAACCCTGCCAAGTAGGGAAGCTAAACAAGACTCAATTTAAGTCCAAGAGCTTTACTTCAACAGAGAAACCACTCCAACTAGTTCATATGGACTTATGTGGACCATCCAGATAGGAAGACACAGGGAAAGAAAACTACCTCATGTTGATTATTGATGATTACTCCAGACTTACTTGGGTTTCCTTTCTCAAAGAAAAAGCTGAAGCGTTTGAAAAGTTTAAAATATTTAAGGCTTTAACATAGACTCAAACAGGAAAGAGGTTAAAGGTAGTTAGATCGAAACGAGGTGGAGAGTTTATGTCAAGAGACTTCAAGGAATTCTATGATGAGCATGGTATCAAGAGAGAATACACAATACCTAGAACTCCACAACAAAATGGAGTTGTTGAGAGGCAAAACAGAACAGTGCAGGAAATGGACAGGTCAATGATGAATGAGAAGAACATTGGTCAAAACTATTGGGTAGAATCAATATAGACAATAGTTCATGTGCTTAACAAAGCTCACCTCAGACCACAAAGTGATAAGACACCTTATGAACTGTGGTTTGGAAGACCTGCTACAATTAAACACTTCAAAGTCTTTGGGAGTAAATGCTATATAAAGAATAATGATGAGAACCTTGGAAAATATGATGACAGGGTTGATGAAGGTATCTTCTTAGGGTATGCTACAAACAATAAAGGCTATAGATGCTATAATAAGAGGCTACACAAAATGGTTGATTGTATTGATGTAAAAATTGATGAAGGAATCCCAACGAGAGAGATGTACAGGAATGAGTCTTTGATAGAAGACATAACTAATGTTGAAGATGAACAGGTCCAAGAATCAGAAAATGAAGACTTTGAATCATATGAAGATTCAGACACTCAATCAGGCTCAAATCAACAATCAACTACAAATTCCTCCTCCGGAATCATTCAAAAGAATCATCTTGTAAGTCAAATAATTGGGGAAAAAGACAAAGGTGTACAAACCAAGAGAAAGTTAATAAAAAACATCGAACAATCTCATATAGCCTTCATATCCATGCTCGAACCCAAGAATTTTAATGAAGCCAGCAGAGATGAACACTGGATTAATGCAATGAATGATGAACTTGATCATATTGAGAAAAACAGTACATGGGAGTTGGTTCATAGACCTGAAGGCAAAAACGTCATTGACTCTAAATGAATCTTTAAGAATAAGTTGAATGAGCAAGGAAAAGTTGTCAGGAACAAAGCAAGGTTAGTCTATAAAGGATATGATCAAATAGAAGGACTGGATTATGATGAAACATTTGTGCCCATAGCAATATGAGAAGCTATCAGAATGTTTCTTTCCTATGCTTGTCATAAAAGGTTTAAATTATATCAAATGGATGTCAAGTCCACTTTTCTAAATGGAGATTTAAGCGAAGAAGTATATATGGAACAACCAGAGGGTTTTGAACTATCCGATAACCCTGACTTAGTATGTGAGCTGAAGAAATATTTATATGGGCCAAAACAAGCCCCTCGAGCCTGGTATCACAGACTGGATACGTATCTTAAAGAAAAAGGGCTCAAGAGAGGAACAATTGACAAATATCTATATATTAAATTAGAGGATAATAATTTGCTCATCGTATTGGTCTATGTATATGACATCATCTTCGGATGTAATAAGGATACATTAGTACAATGGTTTGCTTCTTCCATGGAATTAGAATTTGAAATGTCTATGATAGGAGAACTGTCATTTTTTCTTGGTCTGCAAATTAATCAGAGGATTGAAGGGATGTTCATCTCTCAAGAAAAATATCTAAGAGAAATGTTGAAAAGGTTTCAAATGGAAGATTCTAAACCTGTGGGTACACCTATGGTTACTGGATGTAAATTAAGCAAGGATTATGACTCACCTGATGTTGATCAAATCTCATATAGATCAATGATTGGCATCCTGTTGTACATCACAACATCTCGCCCAGACATAATGCATGTTGTAGGAATGGTAGGAAGATATCAAGATGCACCTAAATAGAGTCATTTGCAAGATGTCAAAAGGATATTTAGGTATTTGAAAGAAACAATGACTTATGGTCTATGGTATCCTAGAAATCAAAATTTTCAGCTAACTGCTTATTCAGATGCAGATTGGGCAAACTGTGTTGATGAGAGAAAAAGCACTAGTGGAGGAGCATTCTTCCTGGGTGACTCTTTAGTAGCATGGCTTAGCAAAAATAAAGGTTCCATTTCTTTATCAACCACAGAGGTAGAGTACATTGCTACTGCTACCTGTTGCACTCAAGTATTATGGATGATCTAGACACTTGCAGACTTGGAGGTAAAATACACTACACCGATCCCGATTCATTGTGATAACATTAGTGCCATCGGTGTGTCTAAAAATCCTATATTCCACTCCAAGACCAAGCATATTCCCATAAAATATCATTTTATTAGAGAGAAGGTCACCAATCAGATTGTTCAAGTCCATTACATTCCAACCACAGAACAAATTGCAGACATTTTTACTAAACCTCTAGCCAAGACACCATTTGAATATCTCAGACAGAAGCTATGTGTTATCCCATCTCACATCTAAGAAAGTCCATCCTGTTATGGGGAGTCTTTTATTGATTGCATATCTGATACCTCATAAAACTACTGCAACAACTTAGGGGGAGAATGTTCTCTTTGACATTGATGTCAAAGGGGGAGAAAAGAATTTGGGTGCCTTAGTTGCCATCAATGCCAAAGGGGGAGATTGTTGGTAAATGTTTAACAGGAAGCATATGCTTGTCATTGATGGTAAGTACAACAACAAAGATGGAATGAGTACAAGAAGAAGTATCATAAGTATTTTAGGAAGACATTGCAGAGAAAGCTTGATAAGTTCAGAAGAGATAGTGCAGAGGATTGTTGGCAGGTTTAACAGGAAAAGTGAGCTTGTCATTGATGGCAGGATCAGAGTGTGCATTGATGGCAAGAACAACGATGGAAAAGATCAGCATGATCAGAAGCACAGTGATAATGGAAGAGGAGGAGCATCAGTGATCGTTGGACCCCATCCCAAATCCTCGATGACCGTCAGATATGAATTCAGACAAGAAGAATGCGCAGAAGAGGAGGACAGTTCTTAGGTGTCAGATCTGAGCAGAAGTTCCGACCATCGTTGGATCAGGGAGAACCTGCACGTTCATTAAAGAGAAAGAAGAGGCGAAATGTGAAATGTCGAAATATGTTGGTTTGACTCCATTTTGTAGTTTCATAGATAAGGACTTGAACGCTTGAGACCCTTCATCATAAGAAGGCGAAATCGCGAAGTGGCGAAGTCACGAAGTGGAAAAATCGCGAAGTGGCGAAATTGCGAAGTGCTAAAATCGCGAAATGAAAAATGGCAAAATGATCCTAGCCGTTGGATCAAGGTGTGAACTAGGCCATTAGATCAAGGAGGTGAATATGGTAGACCACATCAGAAAGGATAGTCATGGACCATTGGATCAAGAGGATGTGTGGTAAAAAATCATAGCACCAAAAAGACTCCATTTCAGAGTTCTGCAGATCGAGAAATCCAAAGGAAAGAGGTTCAAACTCACGATACATGAGATCACGAAAATATCTTGACCATCAGATCACCAAGGATTCTAGACCGTTGATCTAAGCTCCATCTCGAAGCTTCACCTATCATGACTTGGAGTGATGAGAACCTCCATCATAGGAATCACGAGATGCGAATTCACGATAAGATCCGGACTATCAATTCACCAAGAATGTGGACCGTCGATTTGAGCTCCATTTCGGAGCTTTTCCTATCATGACTTAGAGTGACGAGAACCTCCATCTAAGGAACAACGAGATGCGATATCGCAAAAATATTTGGACCGTTGATTCATCAAGATCGTGGAACGTCGATCAGGATCGATGAAGAACATGAGTTAAAAGTGCCTTTTAGCGCAGCCTATGGTCACTGCGTGTGGTCACATGGAGGAGTACCTAGTGCAGATGAGCTCTGCCTCAAAATTTTGGGGATTGAGTCTGGGAGTGTTGAGACACTGGATCATACGAATGCCGAAATACTGAAAAGGTGAATTGTCACTGGAACCGGTGGTCACATAGAGGAGGGAGCTAGAGAAGCCAAGATCCTTTTTCGGAGCTCATGACATGGAGAGTCAATATTTATTATCGTAGAATCTCTGAATTGCAAAAGTGAAAAATGGGTAAATAACGACAATACCCTTCAGAGTTAATCTAATGGTGCAGGTAAATTTGAGCATAATCGGAGGGCTAATCTTGCTCCTCACAGTGTAGCTGCTAGAAACCATTGATGGTTTCTGCCAGAGGAGCTGAAGAGTCTCTAGGAATCTTCTAATGGGATGAAGATAAGTCATAGGGGCGATTGACAGTTTGAAGAGGGTTGGAGCCTGTAGATGAAATAGAGAGGGTGAGCTCGATTGTAACAGAGAAGATGAAGGGTCTCAACTGCCAAAGAGAAAAAGGAATCTTGGGATAACACAGAGTGATGTTTGACGCATGGTGGGAACCACCAGAGAAGATGAAGAGTTGCGATGATTAGGCAGAGCAGTCGAGAGGTGGAGGATATCAGTGCGGTGTGATTATTCAGAGGTATTGTATGCATTGCATGCACAAGGTGCACAGAAGTTATAAGTACACGGTACAGAGAAGAGATGCGTGTTGTTATTGGAGTTGCTATGGTTGTTGTTGTTGAAGGTGATTCATGTGTGAAGAAGGAGGAGAGTGCGGTAGCTGAATTGAATAGAAGAGAAACTATGCAGTGAATGGACATGGTGCACAGAGCATAAAAAGAAGAAGAACAAACAACACAAGTCATGTGTGCAGGAAGGTAGTGAGGCAGACAGAGCAACAAAATGCAGTAGAATAGTGATGAGTTTGGTAAGCCATTGTTGAACATTATATCACTGTAATGAGTTTCAGTAGCAAAGATTTATAAAATAGGGTGGTAGGGAGGTGCTAGGGAGGACTGTTGTCCTCAGAGGTTCAAGTGGTTGCTTGAACATAGGGAGTTGGTGCTTCCTTCTAGTTGGTGCTAGAGAAACCAGGGAGGTGGGTGCTAGAGAAAACAGAGAGTTGGTGCTCTCAGCAAGTAGAAGTTTTCAAAACTGAGGTTGTAGCCTCATTATGAGTCGGTGCTCATATGTATGATAATGTAAAGAATGTAACTATTACTTATCATATAAAGAAAAAGAGGTTTTTACTCTGTATGGGTTTCCTCGGGAAATATTTGTCTCTGTGTTTCTCATATATGTGACTGATGTTGAATGTGCCATTGTTTATTTCTCTGCATTATTTTGATCATCATTAAGTGCCTTGTAAAGACTTTAAAAGAAGCATAATTGTTTAAGCACGGTGACAACCGATTCACCCCCCCTCTCAGTTGTTCAACACTTCATCAGTCTAGATCACCATGGTATTAACTGCCTCTACTTTGATTAGTGGTTTGATTTTGTCTATGGCAGAGATCACTGCTTCGTTCACCCAGAGTGTGACAGGCCCTCTGTTCTCATATGGGATGCCTAGCTTTGATACAAACTTTGTTCTATCCTACTCCACTCTACAAACCATTGGTCTAGTGGAAAGGAGCTCTAATGCTCCTCTGAAAGGGTCCATGGGGGGCAACTCAACCCCCTATAAAAATTTCCCTTATGGTGGGGGTCATATACCTCCATCGTCCCCCTCACTAGGCGGTGCTCCCCAGTAGCACGTCTGGCCAAACATGAACTATAGCTTGTTAGGAGCATGTATTCAAGGACTTTCTTCCAACACCACATTGGTGGGTTCTTTTTCTCTCTCTTTGTTTGACACGTTTGCTAACAACACATTCTCATTAGCTGTCATCTCGACCATGGGCAACCCTAGTTTTGGATCAAAAAATCCTGTGTAGGGTACTATTCCTATAGAGGGGGAAAACACCTCTCAAGGATCCTAGAATCCATGGCAGGGATCAATCCCTTTGTGACCGGGGGAAACCCCTTCCATGGCCAATGGAACCCTGGGCAAGGCTTAGTACCTATGCCCGTCAGATCGATAGGGGGCAACCCTTTCCAGAACATTTGGAACGCAACATCGGGAGAGATCCCTTCCCAGCCCTCAACATCCAATTGTGAGAGTCAACCAATGATGTATCAACAAATGAAGTATCCATATGTTGGCCATGACCATGGTTTTCACTAGAACCCTGTTCAATAGTCTAAACTTTCCTAGCAACCTGGTGCCAACCAAATTCTAGGCTCCTTTCCTCCTATACATGCTCAACAACCCAAGCTACCTTTTCTGGCAACATTGCATTTTCTAGACCTGTCAAGATTGTTGAATGACCCAGTCTGTCATGATCCACATTGGCTTCTTATGCCGACCAAGTTGCCTTCAGACATTCCAAAGTTCAAAGGTAAGCCTAACAAAGATCCAGGTGATCATGTGACCACCTTTCACCTATGGTGCTCATCCAACTCGTTGAGAGACAATTCTGTCCAGTTGCATCTATTTCAATGCACTCTTATCGAGAGTTCCACAAAATTGTACATCGAGCTCGACCACTCAAGATACTCTACCTTTGGAAAATAAGCAATGGTTTTTCTAAACCATTTTCAATTACATGTGAGATATGATGTCAGCACCGAATTTTTGGCCAAATTTGAGAAAACAAAGGCTGATCATATCTCAGATCACATTCAGGAATGGAGACATCGAAATATTTTCATAAAAGTATCAATCCTACCATCTTTCCTACTAGAGTGGTTCATTAAGTCTTAGTTACCTCAGTTATCGAAGGATGTTGCAACGTCAAGAGTGTTTTCTGAGGAAGAGGTGATACTGATATCTCAACAGTTTGAACTAATATACTCTCAGTCTAGTTTACTTTACAAATTTTTTCCATATGCGCCGCGGTATATCCTTTACATGACCAGACATAAGTCTAGAGCACATTTTGATGGTATCGTTGGTTCAGCACAAGCGAAGCCCGCTGATCAGCTGTCGAATCAATTGCAACATTTGTTGATACAACAGATAGTGGCCTGCCAAACCACTGGATCAGATGCTCCCCCTACTCAAACGTTCGATGTACACAATGTGAAATTGAAAAACCTGAAGGCCAAACAATAGGGCGACAGAAAAAAGAAACAACAAAATAAGGGTAAGGGGGATAAGAAACACACCAATAATGTTGGCGGGGGGAAATAAAGAGAAAAAAAGGTCAAAGTATCCATGTAACCTTTGCATGGAAGACCATTTGACTCATTTGTGCCCTCGACTCATAGAGGCCCAAAAGTTACTCACGCAACAACAACCTATTGTGTTAATGAACCCATTCCCACACTGGAAAAATTTAACTCAATCCTTTGCGAACACGGATGGGGGAAGTAAAGGACCCCCTTCATCATCTAATAATTCCTCAACCTAAAATGTTTACATGTTGAAAGGTGATTCCCATATAGTGACTAGGACACAAGATTAAAGAATGCCAAACATTTCTAAGAAGAGCAAAGAAGCCGAAAACCCATTTGTTCCTCTCCAGATAGAGAATACATTGGGTGAAACAATCACATGCATCCTGAAAGGGGTGTTCAAGAAAGCGTCCCACAATCCAAACGCGAGGGCCACCCATAAATACTCTTTGGTGGAGGATTTATCACAAAACCCTTGCACAATGTATGCTTTGGACATCCTCCAAAGCTTCCCTTCACAGAGAAAGGCTTTGTTTGCTGCCTTAGGATCTGCTAAGATTTGTAATCTAAAAATGATCATGCTTGATACGACCGACTTGAAACCTCATCTTCCATACCACGTCATGTTTCAGATAATAATGGCTTAGACCATGAAATCTTTTACCTAGAACATTTTTTGCATGGTGGTTGGTGAGGGTGCCTCAACATGTGTGATATCGTTGGCATGTTGGAAGGACATTGGCCAACTTGTTTTGTCTCTGTCACCTACTCTTCTTACCACTTTCAATGGTCATTCATTCAAACCACATGTAATCATTCCTTCTTTCGTCGTGCAACTAGGAGGAAATATTGTGTGCGTCGAAGTTGAAGTGGTCGATCTTCCTCTTGACTACAATCTCTTTTTAGGAAGGAGTTTTGCCTATGTTATGTATGCAGTGGTAGCCACAATTTTTCGGGTCTTGTTAATTCCACATAAGGAACAGATTGTGTCCATTGATCAGTTGTTTTTCTCTCATTCTGACCCTTCATCGGGGGCATCCAAGGTCCCGATGATTGATAATCCACAGCCTGACGTTGTCAATATAGGGTTTGGTTTGTGCCCACCTTTGATGGGTACTTTTGATTACTATTATTGGACTAATCGGTAGGTGCGGAAACTAACAGATCTCCCTAGATCCACCTGGATCTAGAACAAAACAGGACAGGACATGACTCTTTCCCTAAGTTTTGACCATTGAATTAGCTAGTAGGGAGGAAAAAGTAACATACCTTTGTATTGCTTCCTAGGGTCTCTGTTGCTCCCATTTCACTCTGGTGCTCTCGTGAGGTCAAGACCAAGACAACAAAAACCAACCAAAGTGAAGATAGAAAAATATATTCAACTGTCAACTTATGTGTATGATCAAGGAATTACACAATAAAGTGAGAATAGCTTTATGGGAAAAGGACATGCCACTGTATCATATTAATTGAAAGTAGAAGATTACAACCTGATCACCTTGATGTCACAAGCTTCCTTTTGGTGGCTCTTGGCTCCAACACACACACTTGCCCAATCCTTGTATGAAGAAGATCAAATCCTCTTGATAGACTTGCTAGAGTCTCCAAGCTGTTGTTCAAGCTAGGTTCTTCACACAATTCTTTCACCAATTCTCCAATGAATCTTGCTTAACATTTTCCATGAGAATTCCATCAATATATAGAAGAGAATGAGATGGTTACTTGGATAAGAATGATCCCACAATATCAGGGAAACCAGTAAAAGGATAACCATTCGAATGCCAACCCATTCTTCTATAAGATTCCCTTCTAGAACCATCGAGACTTCATCTTTTTCCAATATTTAGAACGAGTTCGCACCCTAGCTATGTAGCACAGTGTGAGAATTTCACACCTTAGCTTAAGGAAGCCTGTGAGAATGGGTCATTCTCGCACCCTAGGATATGAGCAACATGCGAACTCTCTTCAAAAGTAAGTTTTCTGGGAAGAGATGAATGTAACTTTTCTCAGGAAAAAGTTCTTATGAGGAGCCTGAGTACACCATCATCAATACACCATCATGATGACCAAAATCATGGGTAAAATAATGCCCCCCAAAATATGAGGCCGGTATCAGTGACATCCGAAAGACTTTGTAAGTTGCATGTGTGTGTTGGAAACCAGGAGTGCACCTAATCGGAAACCTGCGAACAATCAAGCATCTGCAGAATATCATATAGATTAATTCTAAGGTGGGCATTCCCATACTCAGATCATAGACGGATGACATTGTAGACATAGGTCATGGCCACCAATCATACACTGTGGATCCATGCCATCAAAATATAGCATAGACACCAGGAATACACTGTGGATCTATGCGAGAAAATTCAAATTAAGACGACATAGCCACGAGACATACATAGTGGATCTATGTGTTGCTAATTATACATATTCCATCGAAACCTAGACAAAGAGATGATATCCAGGGTCTTCAATCTCATCGCCCAAAAGTATGAATTTAACCATGTAATTACATGTGTTTAATTTGAACATGCTAGAAACCACTTGATTACCAGTCATTGATGAAACTGTTAACAAGTGCGAGGGAAATCACCATTAATGTCAATGACTCCCGAGGTACTCTAATAAAATCCTTTGAATGTGAATGAATGAGTTGAGTTCAAACATCCGATGGAATATTTCGATCAAAGGTCAATGATGTAAACCCACTGTCAAAAGAGAGGAAACTAGCCATTGAGGCATGCAAGTTCCAAGGTACCAAAGAATTTCTAGGTCTTGTTTCTGGATAATGAGATGAAGTCGATGGAACAAAACTCATCACAGGAGGGCCTTGATGTATCCCCCATCAATGACACAAAATGAGTAACAGATTTTGAAGGTGAAACAGAGTATGATGTAAATTGAACTGGACACAGGGAAGGCCGACACGAAGAGAATGGACAACTCAATAGAGGTTTCAGTTGAACTTCTCTTGAACATATGAATGACACAACCAATGATTTGGCAGCATTGACTCAGAGATGACACAGGGTATGACCTTGTAGTAAATCAAATGAGAGACAAATGGATTTCCCAAACCGGCTTCAAATAATGAATAGGGGGTGTCATGTTCAAGAGTGACACTTACTGCCAATTAATACGAAGATGATAACATATCCCTTTCCCAAATTTTCCCCCACCATTTCTGGCGAGTACCTATTTATTTTTATGCAAGCTTGATGAGGATAACATATGCTTGTTGATATAATATTATCCTTCGGATAAGTCCTTCGAAGTATGTTTAACAAACCCTAAGAAGGCGTGGTTCAGTCCCATGACGAGTTTGTCGATGTTTGTTTAATGAGTCCAAAGATAGAAAACTCAAAGGTTTTTCATGATTATAGAGTCTGGAAAAACACTTAAAAGAGAACTCTCTCAGTTCATTTTTCGTAAAATAGTCTAATGAGACTGAAAAAAAAGATAAATTATCGCTCACCAGACACTTTCGTCAAATACTTTATCGAGCATGAAAATAGCAAGGTCGCTCGGCTATCTTTTCATGTTTAGAGAGTCTGAAAAGAGCTTAAAGAGGACTCCAGGGGGGTTCCTTTTTCGTATAACCTTGTTGAGCCCGAAAAGGTGATAAAAGCATGCTTGATCGCGTTCTCATGTATTTTCGAGTGTGAGAATGGACAAAGACCCAGCTCGAGGTTTTATACAAAAACCATAAAAACCAATCAAAACATGTGATGAAGAAGAAAAAATATGTCTGCATCCCTGTACATGAACATTGAAGTCGTTACGCCTGCAAAAGTTATACTCAAAAGGGCATTAGGGATTAGGTTTTAATAAATAAATAATTATAAAAATTTAATGACATGGTAAAAGTTAATATAAATAAGTAAAAACTCTTTTTACCATATCATTTTCACTTTACCACTATTTGAGCCCAAAAACCCCTCTTTTACTCTTGAAATTCAACGTCAGATTGCTAGAGTTACGAGCATACATTCGATGAACCGTCAGCGACAGTGAGGTAGGCACTTTATCCTCTACTCTTTCATGGTTTAATTTTTCATTTTCATTGGCAAAAACTATCATGTTGAGTTTGTTTTGGGGTTTATTATGGTGCTCAATCATTCTCGCAGGTGAGCTACACGGGACCGACGAGAATGGGTCATTCTCGCAGGTGAGGCCACAGTAGCTTGTGAGAACCTCGCACTATGCCTAAAGGGCACCTGCGAGAACCACAAAGCATAAAATGTTTTTGAAGTTTTGCTCAATGAAAGAGAACCAATTTATGAATAGAGCTATTAATATTCTTCTCGTGCTTCTTATGCAGGTATTTGGCCATCACAATGGTTTTGGAATGGCGCAAAAGGGAGCACGAAGAAGATAATTCCATTGTCGAAAATCATTCACCCACCATTTCCACTTTGAGAAACTGTGGTCTTCTGAAGTACTTTCGTATCCCGGGCATGAGGGCCCAAATCGGGTTATTAGAGTACCTTGTGCATATGTGGGATCCCGATCAACAAGTATTTCCTGTAGGGGTCCACACATTGTTCTTAGATATTGAGGAAAATTACTTCTTGACAGGACTGTCATGGCGTGGGTACCACGTGAGCCTGATTGGTAGTAGAGGTGGTGGGCTGCCCATGAGTGAGTACTGCCACTTACACTGTGTTCCCAAGGTAGAGAGGAAGAAATGGAAAATAGTTATTTGGGGAGTACAGGATTTGACCCTTCGTACTATCTTGTTCACCATTTCTCATATGGCTGGGAGATCCGCTCCTGACATGGTGCTCCAGAGTTACTTTCAGTATTCCATAGAGTGTACTGAGCCTCGGGCTTTTAACTGGGAAGAAGGTGTGCTTTGTAGCATGAAAAAGTAGTTGACCAAATGCAGATGAGGCGACCTGAAGCAATTCAAGTATGGGTCTTTGTTAGTGTCCTTCTTTCTTGAGAGGGTTCCTTTACTGAGGCTGTAGGTTGACTGGAATTTACCGGCTCCCACAGATCCAAGAATGCTGAGATGGTGTCAGCTCATGGCCCGACACGTAGTGGGACCAATTATCAAGTATGATGATACCTTATTCAACTGGTTGCGACCACAGATGCTAATGGTCGATGATTATGCTTATGCCGGGTTGGATTTCCGAGGATATCCAGACTTAGTCCTACCCGAGGGTGCTCGGTGGGGGGAACTTGGTAAGAAGTACACAATTTTTTTCTTTTTAAATGTTTTTGTGAATTTTATCATATGCAAATTTTTTTTATATGTTTGATCAAAGACTAAATACAAAATTCATTTTTGATGACACAGATGTGGGACCTTACCGACCTCCTGATACTTCTCCTATTCAACGGAAAGGAGAGGTAGCACCAGTGCCACAATGGGACACCGAGGATTATCAAGCAATGGAACAAAACCTAGAGGGTTTGACAGCAGATATTCTCGACATGCCTCTTGGAGAGGTTCCACGATGCTATCAGCGTCATACAATAGGAGTGTCAGAGTCCATTGTTCGACTACTCTGTAGAGTTTCTCAGGCAGTTGTGTGTTACCATGAACGTCATCCATGACGTCACTTTGTAGAAGCTATGAGCTTCATATTTTGACATTTTGGTCTTTGGACATAACTTTTTGTAAAAAACTCTTTTGATCATTATATATACAGACGACTTCTACTGGTTTATCTTGTGTTGTGTGAAAATTGATGTGATTGATTTACAAATGATCCAAATGTCTGTCTAATACATAGTTATCCAATGCATCAGTTAATGTATTCAGACATCTAGGAATATGTTTATATTCAATATAATCAAAATAACATTCCAAGAGGAGAATTCACAAATACACTCATAAGAAAGTAGGACTTTGAATAGTATAGACATTACTTAACTGTAGTACTACAAGCTGCAAATCGAGTCACACAACCAAATGATAGATTCCAAGTGAGATAATATCAATCAACAATTTGATAATGGTGCTATACTTTGCAATATTGTTGGTCACATGGACGAGACACACACCTCGTAAGAAGACAAGTTCATTTGGAGGGGCGTAAATTGCCCATGCAATGGAAGCAAGGTTCTAAGTACTATGAATAGCGCCATCAACGAAGCCAATGTAGGGTAGCAAAGATTTCAACATCTGGAAATCAAACACAATGTCACATAAGGGTAGAGACCAGATAACGACAAAAGCAAGCTACAGTAACACACAAGAAGTATGATACAATAAAAATACAAGAAAGCAAGCTACAGTAACACACAAGAAGTATGATACAATAAAAATACAAGCACTCGTGCACAGGTGATTTTATGCATAGTACTTCTTCAAGTACAGCCCATTCCTGGGTTCACTCAAAGGGATACCATCGTAATATACTAACTCATAAGCCCCTTTTTCCAACACTCATCTAACGATATAAGGACCTTGCCACATAGCTTCAAATTTTCCAGCTCCTAGCATATCTTGATCTTGTTCATAGAGAAGAATGAGATCTCCTTCGGAGAAAACGCAAGGCTTAACATGTTTGTCGTATTGGGCCTTAACACATTTTTTCTAAGTTTCTATGACTAGATTAGCATCACGTCGAGTTTCATCTAATCGCATAAGATACAATAGATGTTCTTCCTTAGCAGAAGTGTTTGGTAGGAGTTCAACAACTAGTTTTAAAGAGGGTATCTCGCATTCAATCGGGAGAATGGATTCCAAACCATAGACTAACTAGAAAGGTGTAAACCCAGTAGCGGACTTGACAAATGTTCGGTAAGCCCACAATGCTGAAAACAACATTGTGTGCCAACTTGTCTTATGAATCCCTATCATTTGTCAGAGCATAGTTATGAGAACTTTTTTAATTTCTTTGATTTGGCCATTGTCTTATGGGTAATAGGAAGTTGAGTTTTCATGGCAAAGACCCAACTTTTCAGTAAGTTAGGACATCATGAAGTTTCTAAAGTGGCTACTGTGATCAGTGACGATAGCCTGGGGAACACCAAAACGAGCTATGATGTGATTAAAAATGAATAATGCTACGGTCTTTCCAGTGTTGTCAA
>CBVK0100286166.1:0-23304 GCA_900067695.1 Picea abies | reverse complement strand
GAAACCTAAACCGGGAAAACCAACATATTCTATATTCATTCATAGTGATATATTGTTTACAATACAATATACATATAGGATCCATCGGCATCCAAAACCCTAACCCAATGACCTAGATTAGTCAACAACCCTAATTCCTTAACCAGAAATAGAAAACCATCAACAAAAAGCATGTGCCGAAAAACCACCCAACAATGGACACAAAAATCAAGGCAACATGAAAAATGAGGAAAAATGTGACATGTTTCCCAAGGTAAAAAAAATCTCGAGGTTGTTTCCCCTACACCCCTTCTCAAACCCCCCTGCGTTGCCGGTGCAACACAGACACTACTTGTCATGCAAATAATATAACACATACCCAACAATGAGAAACATTTCATTGTCCTCGAGATCTCTAGGTGAGCATATAGAAGGTTCATGACTGGCTTTTATTTTTTCCAGCTACAAGCCTCTAAGCCTTCAACCCCTTCTTCCCATGAAATGAGGGACACTCCCTTCTTGGTTCAGTACACCTAAAGATCCAAAAACGTAAGGATGTGAGGGGATGCAATGTGGAAGTGACAAGTATGGTCAGGAATGGAACAATGACTCATCAAGAGGACATCCCAATAGCAATCCTATCCCTAAGGGTGACCCACTTACTAGGGCACAGTGTCAACCACCAAGGTGAAACAAGGCAAAGAGCATAATGTCCAAGAAGATGTTACATAATCAAAAGCAGTTTTAAATGAAACAAACCCAAATGCCTCAAATATTGAAATGACACTGACCATAATACTTGGCTTGTACCTCATGGAGCAAGATTCAATGTCCTCCGCAAGAAACCCAATGTGATGGATACCCTCATGATGAACCTAGAATGGTGGTGGTGAAGTGGGATTCTATCTGTGCAAGTGGACACCGCTAGTCAAGTTGTCTCTCAGTACTCCATTCTGCAATGTGAGGGACTTGAGACATCATCTCCTTAGTTATCCCTAAAATCGGGGATAACATGAAGTAGGAAGCAGATTTCGAGCAGTGGGCAGCGGGTCCCGGAAAGGTATCTGGGAAGCCATACATATTCTTCAATTTTCTTGCTTGAAGGACCAGGCACATATTTTTTAGCAAATTGTGTTCCCAATAGTTTTTTTTTTCTGATTTTGAGATGGCTGCAACAAGTTTTAGGTTTGAAGACAAGCTAGACGATGCATCGAACTTTGTGCCTTAGAAGGAGAGGGTCTTACTAGTTCTCCTGGAGAACAGATTATGGGAGTTTTCTAACTCAAAGGTGACCCCACTGACTGATCCAAAGGACATGGCCACCCATGAGTTGAAGGATTTGAAATATAGGAGGATCATAGTATAAGCGATGAAGGATCACTTTATCCCTTGCATATCTAAGAAGAAGTCATCCAACGATATGTTTGTAGATATGACAAATCTCTTTCAGATTAGAAATACAAACAAGAATATAGTGTTGAGGGAGAAGCTCAAAGACACCAAGATGACTAGGCTATATGGGGTGACCATTTATCTTACCAAAATCACTCAGGTACGTGATCAGTTAGAAACTATTGGGGAAGTTGTTTCCGATGAGGAGTTGGTGAGGATGGCCCTAAATGGTTATTCTAAGCCATGGGCCCCATTCATCAAGGGAATCATTGCACGGGAGAAACTTCCATATTTTGAGAAGTTGTGGGATGATTTCATCCAAGAGGATATTCGAGAGGAATCTCTAGCAGGCCAACAGGTTGGTGATGATGAGAATATGGTCCTTGCTAGTCAGGCAAGGTGGAGTAGGGGGAATACAAGTGGAGATTCAGCTCCACATGTTGGAAAGAAGAAGGATTTGAGAAAAGTGAAATGATTTGCATGACATAAGAGTGGATACTATGCTTCATAGTGTGTGAACAAGAAGAAAGGGAATATTCAGTCTCAGTAGGTAGCGTCATCTGCAAAATCTTAAGTCAAAGAGTTTGTTGAGAATTTTGAGAAGGAGTTATCATTAGCCTCTTTTATTTAAGACATAGATTTTGGTAGTTCCTAGTTATTGGATAGTGGGGATTCTTGTCACATGACAGGGACACATGATTTGTTCACTAGATGGTCAAAGATGGACTCAGATCTACATGTGGAGCTTGGCACTCATGCCAAGTGTGGTGTAGAGGGATTTGGGGCAATCGGGTTCCAACTGGAGTCAGGAGGTTTTTTGGAGGTGGTATATGTGTTGTATGTCTCGGAGTTGAGGATGAATTTTCTCTCAGTCTTAGCTCTGGAGGACAAGGGTTATGCAATCTTGTTCCAGAATGGACAAGTTTTCATGCATTCAGAGGAAGCTAGCCTTGACACAATAGTCAACATTTGTGTCAAAGAGGGAAAGGTATATAGGTTGCAAGTCAAGCCTATAATAGGATCCAAGGGGATCTTGGATCATGGATCGATGTCAGTGACAAAGTACGAGGAGAAAGAGGCTCTGAAGGGTGAGAAATTAAATGATGAGCATAGTTCATAGACTTCTAGTGTGGGGATTCAACCTTCATAGGGGAAGAGGGGGTTATCCCCTTCTAGTTCTGTTAGGAGACCAATTTGGTACAAGAAGGAATTGATGGATTCTCAAGAGCAGAAAGCTCTTAGGATCACATTGAGGGAGAGCAGGCCTTCAACGAAGTTTCCAAACGTCGTGGCACTGATATGTAGTGTCATTGATTATGTGACTTCCAGTATTCAAGGAGAAGTTGACCAACAAGGTTGGAGGGATGCCAGTGAGTAGGATGATGTGTGTGACATTGTGCCAAGGTCAAAGGAAGAACCAATTCTAGGTGGCTCTTTGAGAAGTAACTTCCTCGTTAAGAGGGAGTGTTGATGTTTACAGAATCGGACGTGTACTTCCACATCAATTTTGTTTCTAACATGTGAAATTCGGCCTTAATGCCTCTCAGGACTTAGGAGATTCACTTTAATTAAGTGATTAATAAAGTTAATGTAGTTTTGTAATTAATGGAGTTTAATTTAAGTCAAATGCATAAGTATTTATCATTGGTGAGTTATATTAAATCCTATCAATTAGATCTAAAGTGAAGGTAAGATATAATCTCATCCTTTGATCACTTTGGAGATCTAGGGTAAACTCGATATTATAAAAGGAAACCTATGTGAGAGGAGGAGATAAACATAGAATGAGTGAGCAAGATCTCATTTATTGGCTGAAGGACTTTCATTCAAGTGTGCAAGGGCAGGGTCCGAGGAAAGGAGCAAAGGGGCATCAAAGGAATAGGAGCCATGTGTGATAGGCTAGGATATTTTGTTGCATTGTATTATTCCTCAAGTGGGTCATTATCCCAGGATGGGAGCCCAGGATTTTGTTTTAATAAAATCAACAAGGTATTGGTTTTCCCTTAGGAGTTTTTCCATGGGTATTTTACCCAAAAATTATGTGTGTACTTTGTGTATGGTTTTTGTATTTGTGCTTCCACTCTAATGTTTTGTTAATAACTTAGTTGCGCTTTTATTCAGTAATTAATTTATTCATAATTAACTGTCGGGTGTTGGGTTAAGAGAAATTTAACATCTCTCATTTCAACTCAACACTGGTGACACCATTCTCTATTAAAGGTAAGCATACAACCCTTTGTTATTGGCCTATTTGAGATGTTGGATAGTGATATCAAATATTCTAGATTGTGTGTGGCTAGTGATAAAACATGGTTGTCTTTGGGTTTATGATGGGAGATTTTAATGGATCATGCGCATGCTAGACAATTCCCTTTGTGTGAGACCTCATAAATTCAGCGAATGCTAGGAAGGCATGCAAATTATATTGTTGGTAACAAAACCTCAATTTCATAATTCTCGGGCAGAATGTAGTCACAAGAAGATATTAGGGATATTGAATTCACTTTGTTGATGGAGACCCTTTACCACCAGAAACAACAAATTATGGATTTGCAAGTTGAATGTACAACCCTCAAACAAATGGTTGTTGGTCTAGTTAGAATTAACTCCACATATTTCTCAATGGATAAACTATCCATTTAATCAACAGGGGATGAAGATGAAATTGTTCAACAACAACAAAAGGACATGAAGATGTTGAACACGGATCAAAATTATACAACAAATGAAGTACAGCAATAAAAAGCCTATAATCAATTTGATCTCATCTAATAATGCCATATGCATATTAAAATTATTTGTTGTTAATAGTTTGTGTGTGATTATACACATGTAATAGATTTCAGAAACCATTTTTAAAAGAATGTTATGTAGAATTAGAAAATCAAATTCAATCTCTAAACATAATTCAAATAATTTTGTTAAATAACCCTTTCATATATATTTCCATATTTTAACCACCATTTTTCTAATATAAATATAACCATTCTTTTAATACTACAATTAATGTAACGTGTAACATTCTCGACTTTATAATTTTTAAACTTTTGCATTTTCATTTTATCCCATATCCATATCATTTTATGAAATTATGAAAGTGGTATAAACCATAGTACTTTACTTTTATCCCATATCCATATCATTTTATGAAATTATGAAAGTGGTATAAACCACAGTACTTTACTTATACATATTCATGCGGAATTTTTTTATAATAATGAGAATGGGACCTTTCAGTGTGATATGACATTTAAATTTTTTTTAAAAGGTTGTTATGCCTTAATTACAAAGGAATTGGAAGAGGGTGTTTTTAATGTGTTTGGGCACTCAATGTCTATTAAGAGGTGAGATGTCCTTTAACATTTTATAATGAATAATTTATATCATTACATTTATTTATTTATCTATTTTATAAGATGAATCATGCTAAGTTTAAAAAAGAATTGAATTCTTATCGATCAATCAAATCCTCAATGATCATATTATTTTAATTATTAAAATATAAAGAATAAAATTAACATGATTCGTTATATTATTTTAATTATTAAAATATAAAGAATGAAATTAATATGATTTGAAATGTTCAAAAAACTTCAAAGCTAAACAATAATCTTCAAAGTATTCATCATTTAAATTTATGATCCATTGCCAAATACATATTCACATGGTTTGATCTACATTCTATTAGTCTATGTTAAAGGCTAGGCTTTAAAGTGATGAGTTCATTCCCTATCAAACAAAGAGCAAAGTACTATAGCGATGAGTTCATTGTTGAATTCATATTACTTCATATTTAATTTTTTATTATATATATTTATTAATCATTAAATATTAAGAATAATGAAAAGGTTTTAATCCAATCTCAAAAAATTAAAAGGGGACCTAATACTTTTTTATTTATAAATCACAATTGGAAGTAATTTTTAAAAGTATACCAAAAAGTGTTTGAGATAGGGGTTTGTAACAATTTCCTCTAAAACTTGGGAAGATCTTTAATAAAAAGGCGGACATGCCTCCAATCTATATAATGAATCTAGGATCTCAAAGTCCGTGAAACTTTAAATGGTCATTAATATCTATCACAAATTTTATATTAGAATTAATATAAGAAAATGACATTGTCTAATTGTTCTACATTTTGGTCCTTTTTGTTGTAATCTGGCGACATAAATATGCACGAAATCACAATTTTTTGTTTTTTGAAATGCATAAATGGATTTAGTGTGCTGAAAAATCCCTAGGGCACTCAAATTACATAAAATTAACCACCCAAATCTGCAGATCAAACAATTTCTTGCCGGATTTCAGAAAAAATTAAACAAAAATTATCCCTGGAAAATGGACAACATGTAGAACAATTAGAATACCACTAAGAAAATAAAGTATTCCTCTTATTTGAACTCTATGTTAACTAGCTTAGATATACAATAATCATAAGATCACTAGGGTCTTTCATTTGTTGGGTTTACTGTTATTCCATGTTTTTGTTTGAGAAGCCTTTGCCTTCAAGTATGAAGTTGCCACATGTGCATGTTCGAATGAGAATAATTCTAACTCACATTATATGATCACATAGTATCACCGAACTTTTAAAAACAAAATAACCCATTTTTTCTTGGAATGTATCCCTTATATGGTTCTCAAATAAATTCGATACATAAATGTGTTGAAAATCAAACCTAAAATAGTTGTGGTAAACATCCCTTGGATATCGAATAAGATAAACAAAAGTTGGACACGACTTATTTGCAATCTTGAGATATGAATAATAAACAAGATACTAAATAGTTCTGCATGGTACCCCTTTCTTGCATCTTAAAAGAAGTAGGTTAATAAGGAATCTTTATCGGTCAATATTTTGGCTTGTTTTAAGATGACTCAGATAGTTGTAATTTCGAAAAAATGAGTGGATCAAGGCAGGATTTTTCCTCACCCAAAAAATCAAGTCACCAAAGAGGTTAGGTTTGTCCACTTATTAACCGACTCATCTTAAAATGGGTCAAAACCCCTCAAGACAAAGTCCCATGGTCGAGGTTCATATTAATCATGGGGAACTATGACTTCCCCAAAATTCTTGTCGGATTTAGGAGAAAATTTTCACTGGAAAGGAGTCGAGTTTGTCCTCTTATTAACTTGCTCCTTTTAATATGGGGTACCATGAAGAACTACCAAATATCTTGTTTATCTCATATCTCAAGATACCAAATAATTTATATCCAAGTTTTCTTTTTCTTACTTATTATCCAAGGGAAGTTTACCACAACTATTTAAGGTTTGATTTTCAATGCATTTATATATCTAATTTATTTGAGAACCATATAAAGAAAACATTCAAAGAAAAAATAAGAGCCATCCTTTTGAGGGAATGAAGAGGAGACATGTATTATATTAAGGTTTCTTTAATATATTCCTCCATCCCCACCCTCACCCTCATATTATGGAGGTAGGGTATGTATATCTCTGTAAGCTTTACCAACCAAATTGTTGCGTGGAAGGGTTCCCTTGTCCCACAAACAAGTGAGTCTCATACACCAATTTGGTGTCTAGTTTGGTTGTGACCTTAAAATTAAAATTATTATTATTATTATGAGGGTGGCGATGGAGGGAGATATTAAGGAAAACTTATTACAATCATATTATGAGAGTGGGGTGGGGAGAAAAATTAAAAAAAAAACTTAAGTAGTGTGATGTTGAAACAAACATTGACATGACCAAGTCACCAAAGAGTCCCCTATCCCAAATATCCTTTTGAGGGGATGAAGATGAGACATGTATTAGATTAAGGTTTCTCGAATATCTTCCTCCACCCCCACCCTCACCCTCATATTATGGGGGTAGGGTATGTATATCTCTATAAACATAAACTTTACCAATGCAAAAGGGGTCCCTTGTCCCACAAACAAGGGGGTATCATACACCAATTTGGTTTTTGGTTTGGTCATGACCTTAAAATTAAAATTAAAATTATTATTATTATTATTATTATTATTATTATTATTATTATTATTATTATTATTATTATTATTATTATGGGGATGGCGATGGAAGGATATATTAGAAAAACATTATTACATGGAAGGAAGATTCAGTCTCAGTAGGTAGAAACATCTGCAAAATCTCAAGTCAAGGAGTTTGTTGGGAAGTTCGAGAAGGAGTTCTCATTAGCCTCATGTCTTTCCGACGTAGATTTTGGTAGTACCTAGTTAGTGGATAGTGGGGATTCTTGTCACATGACGAGGACACATGAGTTGTTCACTAGATGGTCAAAGATGGACTCAGATCTACATGTGGAGCTTGGCACTCATGCCAAGTGTGGTGTAGAAGGAGTTGGGGAATTCAGGTTCCAACTGGAGTTAGGAGGTTTTCTAGAGGTGGTAGATGTGTTGTATGTCTCAGAGTTGAGGATGAATTTTCTCTCAATCTTAGCTCTGGAGAACAAGAGTTATGCAATCTTGTTCTAGAATGGAAAAATTTTCATGCATTCAAAGAGAGCTAGCCTTGACACAATAGTCAACATTGGTGTCAAAGAGGGTAAGGTATATAGGTTGCAAGGAAAGCCTATAAGAGGATCCAATGGGATCTTGGATCAGGGATCGATGTCAGTGACAGCAGACGAGGAGAAAGAGACTTTGAAGGGTGAGCAGTCGAATGATGAACATAGTTCATAGATTTATAGTGTGGGGAGTTTACCTTGATAGGGGAAGAGGGAGTTATCCCCTTCCTACCTCTCTGATCAACCTATCCTCGAATCTGAAAAAAGAACATGCATGAATGATAGGTTTCCCACTTCTGAAGCTCACTTCTTATTTGTGTGTGATTGATTGATGGAACGTGTTCATGTTACACCCTACCAGTCAAGGAAATCACGTGTTAATGTATAGTATATATATAATATGATGTTGCATTTTGATCCTTCCAAAGTTGTTTGTTCCATTACGATATGATGGAAAGTGTGTGTTAATACCATCTATGTTTGTACGGAATGTAGAAGGGGCAACTTCTCTCTTCTCTCTATCACCCAAGGGATCAAGGGGAATGAAATGCCACGTGCTAAGGGATAGGGAAGGCAAAACCAAAGGGAAAGGGCAATGATATGCTTTCCCCGCCCTCCCTCACTCAGCTCAACCAACCAAGGGAACACGGAGCCAAGGGGAGCTTAGACCTACCTCTCCAAGGGGAACCTTAGACCTCACCCTTAAAGGGGATGCTTATCTCTCTACATCTACTCCCTTCTCTCTAATACCTCCACTCTATCTACTACCTCTACCCAAGGGATCAAGGAGGAGCATACTCACTCACCTAAGAATACTCACTCACCCAACCAGGGGAAGGGAAGAGAAGCTCGCCTTATCTGCTTTCACCTGGAATGTAAGAAAATGTTATGATCAGGACCAATCTTAACCCTTCGAAGGTAGTTCACTCTATTTCTTCCTCTCTCCCTATATATTGTCGAGTGTCGAGAGACTACGTTCCTCTCCCTTATGGTCTTTTTTCTCGTTAACACCCTATAAAATGGGGCCCCACCACCCATTTTCCTCTCATATTACTCTCCCAAGAGAAAGCTCCCTTCTTCTAGTTCTTGCTCGGTTTCACCTTCATGTCCGTCCAAAGCGCTTGTTTGATTTCTCTCCATTGGGGTTATAACCCACCTAAGCACGAATATAGATTTCCTTTCCTTTATTCCCACTAAGAATAAGAACTTAGTCACCATATTCGCCCACCCAACTAGAACGGTCAATGAATCAATTTATTTCCCCACCTGGTGTTATTCTCAACCGGGTAACATTGATGCTTCATTCAAGATGGGGTACTAGCAAATTTATCTAACCAAGTAACTTCACCTTTTTTATAATAACCTGAAGAATGCATTCATAAGTGAAAATCTAGAAATACGATGGAGAAGACTCTCTTAGGGATTGTTTCCATTGCACTTGGGGGCTTATGGCATCCCATCCATAGGGGAACTAGGTCCAGCAATAGTCCAATAGGCTAAAGACTTATAGTCTAGTTAATAGGGGCTTATTCCTGTACAAAAGACTAGGGTTTGTCTCTTATTAAGGATTTCCACTCTATGGACCAAGAAAAAAGGCAAGACCCATCGGCTGCTTGGAGACAACTAAGCTAGAGTATCTGAGAAGGTGGCTTGGTTTTTCTGTTGGTTGGATCAAGGAAACTAATAAATCTAGTATCCATAGGGGTCTAGGTGGGTAATAAGCTTATATTTGTTAGTCTATCAAGGCTTCTTGTCATGGAATTGGGGCTTAAGGCATCCCATCCATAGGGGAACTGGGTCCAGCAGTAGTCCAATAGACTAAAACTAACCTGCTTGGACCAAGAAGACTAAAGAAAGTGTCCATAGGGCTTACTCTGTGTATAGACTAGTAGGGCTTGTTTCTTAAGCTAGTACCAAAAGTTGTCCTTAGGGGTCCATCCATAAGACGGCTTGAACTCAAATTTGATCTTCACTCCAATGGAGACTCTCTTAAAAGGATTGTTTCCAAGGGGACCAAGGCAAGTAAGATGAATTGATATAGACTAGGTCTTGTCTTTATGCATCATGAGTTAAAGCCATCCAATCCATGGGACCATTCATTGATTGCATTCCCCAATGAGAAAATTCAAAGTTAGAGTATCTGAGAAGGTGGTTTGTTTACATGTTGGACCAAGAAGAGTAAAGGCTAGTGTGTTGTCCATAGGGCTTACTCTATGTACAAACTATTGGATTGTCTCAAAAATCTTTCACTCTAAGGCTTTAACTCTTCTATGTAACTTAGTGCATGGACAAAGCTAGTCTCTTTTGGATTGTCTCCATGGACATTGGGGCTTAAGGATATGTGGGTAAATTCAATACAGAAAGATGTCCTTCCTATACGGATTACAAGCTGCCTATACATATTACAAGCAGTAGCCCAGCCTATGCAATATGGTAAATTCAGTGCATAAAGGTGGCATGGTGGCATGGCCAAGATGATATAGAGTTTGAACCCGACCTTACAATAAGTGGAATTTAAGTAATATAAGGTGGCTTCTCTATCGGTGGTAGTAGTTTCCCACCAACTCAAGATAAGGGGTAAATTCAGTACGCAAAAGTGGCCAAAGAAGAAAAGGTAGCATTGGGAATCAATATATACATCAATTCATATCTGTTAAGAGTTCATATTAATCTTTCTCTCCAATAAGCGCTTTGATGAGAATATTTCTATCCATGAGATCTTCCTCTACGAAGCTACCACATAATGGTATGTTGACTTACTAATATATGCATCTCTAGTAGTTAACATAATATATGCATCTAATGATAGGTGAATTTGACTCTTCTTCTCCAATAGAGATCTTACTCTTTGAAGCTTACACAGAGATAGTTCACCTAATAAGACTGGTTAGTGCACTGGCTTAAGGCACTTGGCAAAGATCAACTCTAAGCTAATAGTGAGACTCTATGGCTAGTACAAATTCTAGGATTTATGTCTATACAACAGCTTAAGACTAAAGCAAGTGTACACATAGGGGGGCTTACTGTAAGACTAGGGCTATTCTTTAGAGCTTGTTTCTCCATTGTTTTTGGACCAAGGCACTAACTAAATAAAGTTTTGTCCATAGGGCTCCAGGAAGGGACTAATTGGACTGACTAATTAGCGCTTGTCTCAAAAGGCTTGTTTACGATGATAGATCTTCCTCTCCGACAAATCCATTGGGAGTTGATTTGATATTTACTCGAAATATGATAAGTATATTATTTGTGATAGGTAATATAATTTTGATACTGGATGTTGTTCTAAAATAAAGTAAGTTAGGTAGGTTGGTGCTAGGAAGGATGGTCCAACCAGGGATTATTGGGGATGTCCAGCTTAATCTTACTCTCCAAACTTGACTCTTCTTCTCTGCGCAGACTCTTACTCTCTGAAACAATGGAAGCACTTAGATTATGGAAAATAGGCAATGTATATGTGCATGTGTATGTGTGTGGGTGGGCATATGTGTGCATGTGTGTGTGCGCTATAGGCAAGAAAGAAATATCATTGAGTTGAGAAAATGGTTCAAAAAAAATATACACTTCTATCATTCTTAAACGTTTATTGGGGTGTTTGTTTTGGAACTAATGAGATTATATGTAATGGTGGTAACAAGAATCCATCAAATGTCAGTTTCTGCTTAAAATTGAAAAACATGTGGGTCGTGTTAAAACTAGTATTTTCGACCCAAAATCTAAGCCCATAGATTGATATGAATTGTAATTACACACAACAGCCCAAGATGGTCTTCACTCCACAGACCAAAGTGCATGGAATGGATTGGACTTTCCGGTCCATAATAGGGCTCAAGGAAGGCGGGACTGACAAGACTAAATAAATCTTTCTCTTAAGGCTTGTTTCTTTGTTGTTGGACCAAGAAGACTAAAACAAGTGTTTAAAAGAATGGTTAAAACAATAAGGGAGAAAATACACTTCTATCATTGGGTTTTATTGAGAGAAAAATCCAGTGAGAATGATGGAGGCATAGGGGCTAGCCAATTATATGAGTGGAAGAA
The DNA here is from genome assembly GCA_900067695.1 of Picea abies. Classification (NCBI taxonomy): domain Eukaryota; kingdom Viridiplantae; phylum Streptophyta; class Pinopsida; order Pinales; family Pinaceae; genus Picea; species Picea abies. The sequence goes on along the minus strand of CBVK0100286166.1, from coordinate 11,405 downwards.
TGCATTCTTAAGTGAAATCTAGAAATCCGCCAGATCAATCAATATCCAGTTCAATATGGTAGGGTGAAAGGCGAATACCGGCTAGTGTCCATAGAACCATCGGGCATAGATCAACTCTTTGCTACTAATAGTGAGACTCTACGACTAGTAGTGTGGTAAACAGTCTAATTGGGAACCAACTACTGACTAGTTTAAATCTTACTCTACAAGACTTGTATAGAGTAGTTATGTCTCTATAGACAACAGACGGTATTCACTCCACCTCTTTCTCTACAGCTTATGGTCTTCACACGAACTTAAGTGCATGGACTAAATCAGAAAGCTAGTAGTGTTCATATGGGGAAACGGTAGTTCAGTAGCCCAGTAACATAGACTTAGGCTATTACTATAAGGAAAGTAAGAGAAAAAGAAAGTGTCCATAGGGTGGGCAACAGTCCAGCAGAGGGCTAGACTTCAACTAATCCGCTAGTTCTTCATAGGGAGCTCTACATCTTAATACTAAAGCTTGTCTCTAGAGCTAGTACCATAAGTCTGTTAAACCTTAAGGGTCCATAAGTAAGACAACTTGAACAACTATAGTGCAAGTATGGAATGAACTAAAAATCCTGTCTCTTTAGGCTAGTTTATTTGAGACTTTCTTAAGGCTTGTTTCTCTACTGATGGACCAAGGCAAGACCTATCAGACATATTATTGAGATGATAAATTCAAGAACAAAAGAAGGTAGTGCCCTATGCAAGATGGTAAATTCAACAACAAAAGGTACAAAGTCTCTCATCCATATGATTGGTGAGGTACGTTAAGTGACTCAACCAAAAGGGGTGAGGTACATTAAGTGACTCACCCATCGTGGTTGAGGTACATTAAGTGACTCGACCCCAAAAGGGCAAGGTGCGTTAAGTGACTCACTCGTCGTGGGTGAGGTACGTTAAGTGACTCGAACAAAAGGGGTGAGGAACAAAGTCACTCATCCATCTGATGGGTGAGTTGGCATATCTAGATGAGATAGAGAGTCTTTATGGCCTTCCAAATAGTGTCAAATTCAGGAAGGAAAGATGGCCTCTGCAGCAAAACCTATCAGATCAGACCTATCAATAAGGTAAATTAAGTAATAGAAGGTGGCATATGAATATGATAAAGAGAAGAGAGTGTGTCCTATCGATATGAGGGGAATTACGGTCTTCACACAGATCAAAGTGCATGGACTAAGAAAGTATATTAATGTTTGTTTCCATGAAACGCCCCCGCTTGTTTTTATCAGCAAGCTTGGGCTAAGCTAGCTTTATTAGGCTTGTTTTTGAGGCACTGGCAAGACCAAAAGGATATGTGGGATGGTAAATTAATAAATGAAAAGGTGGAATGGTGAAACCTATAAGACCTATCCAGATGGTAAATTTTCTTATTGAAAGGTGGCATCATATGAAGATGTCAAACAGGCAAAGAACTTGTTGTGGGACAATATAATCAAGAAAATTCATGGAAATTGGAAGCATTTCCAGATCATACAAGAAGAAACAGCCCTAGTCAGGCAAGTCAAAGTGGATGTTGAGCTATTGAATATGGAGATGGAAGAGAAATCAGCCACAGGTCAAACCTTAATCACATATTTCAATGCCTTGACCAACGAGGAATTGAGTGAGATTGGGATTCCAGATAGAAAAACCACAATGACACTAGAAAATAAAGTGATAATCAAACGAAGGCTCACACGGTCTTCTCATAATAAGAAGGATCTCCTAGTTAACAATATAAGAGGTTAAATAGCCTTCAACATAGTGGTCAAAAAGGGGCTCCCACATCTATTTGATGGTAATAGTGAATTGTACCCATGAGAGACCTATAATTAAATGTTGGTACATGAGAAATGATGACACAACAATCTATGGGATCAATGGTGCCCTCACTGGGAGGAACATCATGAAAATCCTATCAAAGGATTATGAAATTCTTACAAAATCAAGATAAATTTGAAAGGAGTTAGAGCATCCAGACTATGAAGCCTATACAGACCTAGATGTGTATATAAGAGATGTTAAGGAACAATGGTATCCAATGGGAAGGGATTGGAGGAATTTGCTCCCATTTCTTTTGAAGGATTATCAATATCTAGGACAACTTGAACCTTCCAGTACACAACAACAAACATCTACCTCACAACAACAGTTGCAGATTCAACCAAAGGTCCCAAGAAACAGATAGCATGGCAGTCAGGCTCAGTGAAAGAGGGTCAACCTGGAAAACAGTTCGGAAAATAATTTTGAATCAGTTTGGAGACAGTTATAGGAAACCATATTCAGTTAGAAAACCACAGTGGTTTCAAGAAAGAAACTAGTAGTTTCAATATTCTATAAAGGAAACATATGATATCGGCATAAAAAGCTCTGGAGGCTCTCCTAGTGCTCATATATGATATCACCTTGGTCATATCCATGAATCTTACCAATGTTCATATATTATGGTGCCATAGAGACATGTTCACTTGAACTAGCCATATCCAATCTAGTTAATATAGGATGTTGGCATCAAAACATGTTAACCTCTTAGACTAACATATCTACTATACAGGTTAGTATAGGATGTTGCTTTCTTTACATTGAAACTTGGATCTTCCATAGCCATAGCCATGCAAACCTCATTACATCCATATCCACTCTACAACGTGGTTCATATGTGATGTTTTCATCTCTACCTGGCCATAAATAAGTGGTCTCTCTACTTGCTTAATCTACAATGTCGGCATAGAAACGTGTTAACCTATTGGTTGAACTTGCCCAGAGGCCATATGATGAGTTCTCGGTCTAGTTGATGCACTAGTGGAGATCCACTAGGCCAAGTGGATGCCAGAGCTTCTGGGCTAAGAGACTATGTTGCTTGGTTACTCTGCTCGATGGTTTGATGCCTAGTATTCATGTTCATATATTATATCGACATATCTACCTGGTTGTTCTTATAAATAAATTCTACCTTTCATCTTGTTTCTCTCTGCTACTAACAACTCTATCTCTATGGTTCACACTTGAACTCGCATCTATATGTGATTAATATATGATGTCGCTTTCTTTCTCTACGTTGGACACTTGGATCTGCATATCCACATGTTAATACTTGTGAAATCCAGTAGAATCTAACTACCTAGATTTCCCATAGAGAAGTTTAACTTGTCCATTCTCCTCTCCAAAATCAAATAATAAGAACTCTAGTCTCCATTCTTGGAAAAATATAGAGAATAATAAAATGGCAAGTTGAAATCGCATGGATAAAATGGTTGAACCCGGAGTAGTGCCATATTAACGTTACGTAGAGATTCTGATGTAAATTAAGATAGGTGATCAATGAATCAATGCCAGCAAGGTTTCCAGGTGTGTTGTTGATGCACCAAGTTTCCAAGTGTGTTGTTGATGCACCACTACACTACACAACAATGTAAGGAGGTGTACTATGTCTTTCTTTCTATGAGAATCTGCATTATATATCACTTTTAATTAAACCATGAAACTGGAATTTCTCAGTACAGAAACATGCATGTTTTGTACGTTTCTCTCTGATTTGGGGTAAGGATCCAGCATCATGAGTCTTCTAGAGCTTGTCACATCTCTACAATATTCTAGCGCATATCTGCATTGACTTTTACTTAAAGAGAAAGGCATCCCTAATATATTCTCTCTGGTATTTTCACCCAGGTCTTCCATAGCTGGAATGCCTGGTTCTTTTCTCTCTAAGTGTTGATGTTGGAGGTGTTAATCAATAGGTGTAGCTCCTAATATGAAGATTGCATATATACGTTGACGACTTTGACCTAAAGAGAGAGCCTCTTGGTTTGTTTGTTCCAAGCAATATGAATTGAAACCAAAAATAGACAAAACCTCTTAAGTGACTTATTGGGTGAGGGGCGAAGGGGTATTTATTGGGTGGGGGGGTTCCTAATTTGGAATTTTTAATTAATATAATTTCTTTTTAGTAGGTTCAATGATACACATCTGGTTCCCTATGAGGCAGAGGATGTTTTCCAAGCCCTTAAGTAGGTGTGAGTTGCACCGACCCTAATCATAAGGAGCAAGCACTAGTGATCCTACTCTGCAAACGTGAGTGGGAGGGACGAGCAATGTCAATTTGTATTAGTAAGGGCACCGAAGCGAACCCGTCCAACAATGCTAGTGGTGAGTGGGAGGGAAACCCAAACAATGTCTCATCCTGGTAAGGCTCGCTTCTTTTTTTCTAGACGATCTTGCCATGGTCCTAGGAAATTAGCTGCCAGCTAGAATTTCAATCCCAACGGATGAACCTAGTCCTAGTCTCTTCATTGATGTGTCGTAGATACACAATGTCACATAGAGAGGTTCTAGCTCTGAGACGTTGACACTAGGACTAGCATCTCTACTTGCCATAGTGTCTATCCATATATGATGTCACATAGAGACATTAACTTGCCATGAAACAACTAGTTCTGTCAGGAGACCAAGTTGGTACAAGATAGCATTGATGGATTCTCAAGAGCAGAAGGCTCCTAGGAGTACATTGAGGGAAAAAAGGCCTTCGACAAAGTTTCCAAACTTCATGGCACTGATATGTAGCGCCATCGATTCCGTGACTTCCAATATTTAGAGACCAGCTGACCAATAGGGTTGGAGGGATGTCAATGAGTAGGATGATGTGTGTGACATTGTGCTAGGGTCAGAGGAAGAACCAATTCCAGGTGGCTCTTCGAGAAGTAATTTCCTCACAAAGAGGGAGTGTTGATGTTTATAGCATCAGACATGTACTTCCACATCAATTTTGTGTCTAACATGTGGAAATCATCCTTAATGCCTCTCAAGACTTAGGAGATTCACTTTAATTAAGTGACTAATAAAGTGAATGTAGTTTAATCTAGTTTTGTAATTAATGGAGTTTAATTTAAGTCAAATGCCTAAGTATTTATCATTAGTGAGTTATATTAAATCCTAGCCATTAGATCCAAAGTGAAGGTGAGATATAATCTCATCCTTTGATCACTTTGGATATTTAGGGTAAACTCGAGATTATAAAAGGCAACCTATGTGAGAGGAGGAGACACACATAGAATGAGTGAGTGAGATCTCATTTATTGGGTGAAGAAGGACTTTCATCCAAGTGTGCAGGGGTGGGGTCTGAGGAAAGGAGAAAAGGGGAAGCAAAGGAATAACAACCATGTGTGATAGGCTAGGCTATTTTGTTGCATTGTATTATTCCTTAAGTGGACCATTATCCCAAGACGGGCGCCCATGATTTTGTTTTAATCAAATCAACAAGGTATTGGTTTTCCCTTAGGGGTTTTTCCATGGGTACTTTACCCAGAAATTATGTGTGTACTTTGTGTATGGTTTCCGTATTTTTGCTTCCACTATAATGTTTCGTTAATAACTCAGTTGTGCTTTTATTCAATAATTAATTTATTCAGAATTAACTGTCGGGTATTGGGTTAAGAGAAATTTAACATCTGTCATTTCAACTCAACACCCGTGACACCATTCTCTATTAAATGTAAGCATACAACCCTTTTTTATTGGCCTATTTGAGATGTTGGATAGTGAAATCAAATATTCTAGACTGTGTGTGGCTAGTGATAAAACATGGTTGTCTTTGGGTTTATGATGGGAGATTTTAATGGATCATGCATATGCTAGACAATGCCCTTTGTGTGAGACCTCGGAAATTCAGTGAATTCTAAGAGGGCATGCAACTTATATTTTTGGTAACAAAACCTCAATTTCATAATTCTCAGGCAGAATGTAGTCATAGGAAGATATTAGGGATATTGAAGTCACTTTGTTGATGGAGATCCTTCACCACCAGAAACAACAAATTATGGATTTGCAAGTTGAATGTGCAACCCTCAAACAAATGGTTGTTGGTCTAGTTAGAATTAACTCTGCGTCTTGCTCAATAAATAAACTATTAATTTGATCAACAGGGGATGAGGATGAAATTGTTCAACAACAACAAGAAGATGTGGAGATGTTGAACACGAATCAAAATTCTACAACAAATGAAGTACAACAACAAAAAGCCTATAATCAATTTGATCTCATCTAATAATGCCATATATATATTAAAATTATTTGTTGTTAGTGTGATTATACGTATGTAATAGATTTCAGAAATCCTTTTTAAAATAATTTTAATTTTATGTAGTATTAAAAAATCAAATTCAATCTATAAACACAATTCAAATAATTTTATTAAATAATATTTTTATATAAGTTTTCATATTTTAACCACAACATTTTTCTAATATAAATATAACCATTCTTTCAATACTATCATTAATTCTTTCAATACTACCATTATTGTACATTTTTTAAATATAAATATAACCACTTTCAATATTACATCAATGTTCGCGGCTTTATAATTTTTAAACTTTTGCATTTTCATTTTATCCTATATCCATATCATTTTATGAAATTATGAAAGTGGTATAAACCATAGTAATTTACTTATACATGGTCATGTGGCAAATTTTTATAATAATGAGAATGGGACCTTTCAAATGTGTGATATGACATTTAATTTAAAAAAACGTTGTGATGCCTTAATTACAAAGGAATTGGAAGAGGGTGTTTTAATGTGTTTGGGCACCAAATGTCTATCAAAAGGTGAGATGTCCTTTAACATTTTATAGTAAATAATATATATAATTACATTTATTTATTTATCTATTTTATAAGATGAATCATGCTAAGTTTATAAAAGGAATTGAATTTTTGATCGATCAATCAAATTTTTAACGATTATTTTATTTTAATTATTAAAATATAAAAAATGAAATTAATATGATTTGAAATGTTGAAAGAACTTCAAAGCTAAACAATAATCTTGAAACCACTCATCATTTAAATCTATGATGTATTGCCAAATATATATTCACATTGTTTAATATACATTTTATTGGTATGTATTAAAGGCTAGGTTTTAAAGTGATGAGTTCATTCCTCATTAAAGGGCACGTACTATAACAATGAGTTTATTGTTGAATTTATATTATTTTATATTTAATTATATATATTTATTAATCATTAAATGTTAAGAGTGATGAAAAGGCTTCAATCCAACCTCAAAAGGTGACCTAAGACTTCTTTGTTTATAAATCATAACTGTAAGTAATTTGTGAAAGACCAAAATGTAACTTGAGATCACGGTGAAGAAAGATAAAGAGAGAAAATACAGAAATATAAGATGAAATTCGATCAAATATTTATGAGGAAAGAGTGATGCCTCTTAACATTTGAGTTGAGACAAAGTGAGTAACACGTCATAGTGAACATGTACGTGACATGTACTAAGTAAAATTTAAATGTGAATATATTTGACATTGAGCATTCTTTTAGAAGTTGAAAAGATCCATGATAAAATGGATAGGAAGATAAGAGGCCTAAAAAAAAAGTGTTTGAGATAGGGATCTATGACAATTTTTTCCAAAACTTAAGAAGATTTTTAATAAAAAGGTGTACATACTTTTGATCTATATAATGAATTTAGGATCTGAAAGTCCGTGAAACTTTAAATAGTCATTAATATCTATCACAAATATTATATTAGGATTAATATAAGAAAATGACATTGTCTAATTGTTCTACATTTTGGCTCTTTTCATTGTAATTTGGGGACATAAATCTCCACGAAATCACATTTTTTGTTGTTTGAATTGCATTTATGAATGCATAAATGGATTTAGTGTGCTGAAAAAACCCTGGGCACTCAAATTATACAAAATTAACCACTCAAATATACAAATCCAACAATTTCTTGTCGGATTTCAGAAAAAATTAAACAAAAAAATCCCCGAAAATGGCCAACACATAGAACACTTAGACTACGGCTAAGAAAATAAAGTATTCCTCTAATTTGAACTCTATGTTAACTAGCTTAGACATACAATAATCATAAGATCACTATGGTCTTTCATTTGTTGGGTTTATTGTTATTCTGTGTTTTAGTTTGAGAAGCCTTTTCCTTCAAGTATGAAGTTGTTGCATGTGCATGTTCGAATGAGAATAATTCTAACTCACATTATGCAATCACATAGTATCACCCAACTTTTAAAAACAAAACAACCCATTTTTCTTGGAATGTATCCCTTATATGGTTCTCAAATAAATTCGATACATAAATGTGTTGAAAATCAAACCTAAAATAGTTGTGGTAAACATACCTTGGATAGCGAATAAGATAAACAAAAGTTGGACGTGACTTATTTGCAATCTTGAGATATGAATAATAAACAAGATTCTAAACAGTTCTTCTTGGTACCCCTTTCTTGCATCTTAAAAGGAGTAGGTTAATAAGGAATCTTTATCAGTCAATATTTTGGCTTGTTTTAAGATGACCTAGATAGTTGTAATTTCGAAAAAATGAGTGGATCAAGGCAGGAATTTGCCTCACCAAAAAAATCAAGTCACCAAAGAGGTTAGGTTTGTCCACTTATTAACCGACTCATCTTAAAATGGGTCGAAACCCCTCAAGACAAAGTCCCATGGTCGAGGCTCATATTAATCACGGGGAACTATGACTTCCCCAAAATTCTTGTCGGATTTAGGAGAAAATTTTCACTGGAAAGGAGGCGAGTTTGTCCTCTTATTAACTTGCTCCTTTTAAGATGGGGTACAATGAAGAACTACCAAATATCTTGTTTATCATTCATATCTCAAGATGTCAAATAAGTTATATCCAAATTTTCTTTGTCTTACTTACTATCCAAGGGAACTTTACCACAACTATTTTAGGTTTGATTTTCAATGCATTTATGTATCGAATTTGTTTGAGAGCCAAATAAAGAAAACATTCGAAGAAAAAATGGTTTTTTTTTTTTAAGTGGGGTGATACTATGCCATCACATAGTATGAGATGAAATTATTCTATTTATCGCTCAGTTTGTAGTTTAGGTCAAGTAGTTGAAAGGTAAGGGTCAAACTGGCGTAACAGGAGCTTCCCCACCCACTGTCACCTCGATGGGTGGCTCTTTCTATTTAGGGTGGCTAAGCCCAAGGGAGACGTCCCTGGCAATCTGGGGTTTTGAAAGGTAAAGGATTAAGGCAAGTTTTCCCTTTCATAGATTACCGCCAAGAAGATAGTCAAAATGAAGAAATACCACAGAAGAGGCACTTGTTTGCAAGACAAGGCAACAATAAAACTAATACATGCAGTAGTGGTTAGTACTTCATAGATCAATGACTATCTATATTTCAATGTATACGAACATATATATTAGTAAATATTGACGAAGTCAATGTTTGCAATAAAGTTAATGGCAATATAAAGTCACTTGTCAATAAATACCAGAATGATATAGCACTCAATGAAAATGATTAATCCTTGAATTAACTCAATGCATTAAATATCGTTAAATGCTCATATATAACAAACTTGCTGCGTCACTATGCTAGAGATGACGTCAGTTTTTCCTAGGGTTAGTATGGTAGACAAAGAGGTCAACGTTTTGTTATTTAGCCAATGAAAGTTATCAATACATCAATGTCTATCATTAGATGACCAAGCCACAGTGTTTTCTATCAACCAAAAGCTCAAAAAAGGCATGACGTCATCATTAATTTCCTGGTTAGTAGACATTAGGGTTAGTTAGGGTTTCAAATTTGAGAGTTTTGAAAGATTGTTTTTGCATAACAAGCTCAACGTTTGAGAGAAAGACTAGTGCCTTAGGGTATTATGGAGTCAAAATCAAGATCTCGGGAGGATCTAAATCTAAAGACTAGAGAGTTAGGTTCTATGGTGCTGCAATGGAAGGGCCCTAGAATCAAAACCCTAAGGGGAGGAGGCTCATTCCGATGTTGCTTAAGCAAGGCCTCATGCTCCTCCCTCTTTCTTTAAATATTCTTGGCAAAACGGCTAGCTTTAAAACACAAATCTAAGGGTGAAAAGTGTTGCAAGAGCAAGGCCCTTCAAACCCTAAAAGTCAAAACCCTAGGTGTAGAGTCAACTAGGCCTAGGATGTCTTCTTTCTTCAACTTATGTTCAAAAGTTAACTCAGAAAAAGGATGACTAGTGTAGCAACGGCTAGGCTATATCTTCCTTAATCAATGGCTAAAATAAGTTTCTCAATCATGGGGACATATAGCAAGGACCTACTTGTGTGCTTGCTACCTAGGGTTTCAAGATTAAGCAATATAATAGCAATGAAATAATAAATGCAAGAGATTTAACCTACAACCATTCATTCAAGAAGTTTTGCATGAAAAATACACTTACAAATCATCAAGAGTGCTTATCAAACCCTAGTTGTAAACCTTCCAATGAGAGAAACACCATAACATGCCAAGAAAATCCTCCAACAAGAGTTGCGCCTCACTTCCAAGAGCCAAAATACCAAGACAAAAGACTAAAAATGATCTCTCACAAGAGAGTGAGTTATGTTATTCTTAAAATGAGGCAAAACGTCCTCTATTTATACCAATCCATGACCTTTGAATTAAATTTAAGGTCATTAAAACAACCGACAAGGCTGACCACAAAATTTACACTGTTTTTACATTAATTGCCAGAAAAATGTCATAAAATGAGCTAAAAGAGGGACGTCAAGCCCTTCCGAGGGAGACGTTGGCCCTTTTTGGGCAATCACAGCATCCAAAAAACCAAACGTTGGCCCTTCCAGGGCTCCTCCAAGCTGCCACACGTGCAAAATGACCTCAGCACATTGCCACACGCTCCAGACAACATCCATCTCTCTCAGGTGACGTCCTGTCCATCAAAGGCAAATGTCCCATCTGTAGTGGGTGATCCCCCCTAGGCCGGGCTCTGCCAAAGTGTCCTCGGTGGAACGCCCTTCTTTCTTCTTGTGCAATGGCTCACCATAACGTTGTCCTGTCTCTGCCATCCCAGCAACCATCTGATGGGCTCTTCAACCCCATGGAGGTTCGAGCAAATCATATCCCCATGTGTACCGGTCCACTGGTACCTGTTCATCGAGTATGGTCCTGCACATCAAAAACTACGCCCTCCATGGGGTCATCAGTTCTTGGGATCATAGCAATGTCAATCATGTTTCATCATTATATTTATCAAATATATGCATAAAATCCCTAGCATATCATCTAAGAGCTCAAAGACATTACACTGATCTACTATACAAGGTTGAACAAACAAACAGAATAACCTATTGGGCTAGTATTCGTAGGAAAAGGAAAGTTTCCACAGAAGATCATTCAAGCCATGTTCATGAAGTGATATGATCTAGGGATGTCCTGTCATAGTAAGACCAGGGGTAGGTGTTGTCCGTGGGTGCCTTTGTAGGAGGTGAGCTGTACCCGTCATAGATGCACTTTTTCCAAGCCCCTTTATTGCCTTTATTCTTTATTTATTGCTTTTCTTTCTTTTTTACTTCAAGGTTTGACCAGAGGACACTGCCTTGGCGTGGTGACCAGAGCTGACAGTGTTA
>CBVK0100286165.1:0-23305 GCA_900067695.1 Picea abies | reverse complement strand
CAAATTCTTGTAGTAGTAACAACCATCTTGTTACTCGGGCATTAGTAATAGGTTTATTCATCAGATAGTTAATTGTTGTATGATCAGTATGAATAAAAGTAGGATAACCAATGACATAATGCCTGAATTTATTGATTGCATAAACTACTGCTAAGAATTCTCTTTCAGTAATTGTATCATTTAATTCAGCAGGAGCCATGTTCTTGCTGATATAGTAAATAGCATAGGGCTCTTTGACCTCCTGTTGCCCTAGTACTGCACCAATTGCAGTATCTATGGCATATGAAGAAATGTGAAAAGGCAGAGCCCAATTGGGCCCTCTCAAAATGGGAGTTGTGGACAATTTCTGTTTCAAATCTGCAAAAGACAATTCACAGTTGTCAGTCCAACGAAAGTCAACATCTTTTGTTAATACAAAAAACAAGGGAGAGGCAAGTTTGGAAAAAAATTTAATGAATCTCCTGTAATATCCATCATGCCCTAAAAAAACTTCTTACCTCTTTCTGAGTTGATGGAGTTGGAATGTCCAAAATTACCTGGATTTTGGCTGGGTCTACCTGAATTCTTGCATAAGAAATGAAGTGTCCCAGCACTACACCCTCGCTCATCATCATATGACACTTTTATGTACTTAAAGAAAGATGATATTGTATACATATTTTGAGAACTTTTTCCATATTAGACAAAGCTTCATTGAAATCAATACCATAAGGTTTAAAGTCATCCATGAATATCTCCATACAGTCATTCACCATATCAGAAAAAATACCAATTACAGCTCTTTGGAAAGTGGTTGGTGCATTACACAAGCCAAATGGGAGAACTTTGTAGGAAAATGTACCCCAAGGGCTTGTAAAGGTGGTCTTATCTTGGTCCTGTGGAGCAATTTTTATCTGGTTATAGCCACTGAATCCATCTAAGAAAGAGAAAACCTTTTTCCCAGCTAGGTTGTCTAGAACCTGATCAATAAATGGCAGAGGGAAATGATCCTTCTGCATGGCCTTATTCAGGGCTCTATATTCCACACACACTCTCCATTTTCCATTCTTTTTAGCTACAATAACCAACGGTGAGACCCACTTGTTGTCTGATATAGGGTAAATGAAATCAGCATTGAGAAGTTTATGGAGTTCCTCCTTAACAATTTCTTTGAGGTTTGGGTTCATCCTCCTCTGGGGTTGGAAAATGGGTCGACATTCTTCCTTAATGTATATATGGTGGGTTCATAGTTCAGAGGAAATTCCTTTCATATCCATGTAATCCCAGGCAAAATCTTCTTTATGTTCAATCAGTAATTTCATCAATCGACGAGTTTCAACAGTGGATAGATCAGGATTGATGTTCAAGGTTTTTCTAGGTTCAATTTCTATAGGAATGCTCTTAGAACTAACTTTAGAAAATAATTCAACTGTTGTTGTTTCATCATCTACTGTTACAGCGTTTGTTGTTACAATGGTTGTTGTTATAGATGAATCAAATCGATTTTCAGTGGTTTCTAAGAACATTTATGATCTCATCTCTCCCTGGGCGATAGGATCGAAGCCTCTAATCAATCGGTGGTGTGTGTTCTATGTAATAGAAAAGGAGTCACAGATAAATCAGTTTATTAACTCATCCTCTACCTCATCTTTGAAACTCAAAGATTTTCTTATGGTTAGCACAGGCATAACACTTTCATCCTCAGTTTCCATCCATAAATAATTTGCAGGTTTCGCACTGGGTGTAGTATGAGGATACAGGGTCAGTTTTTTTGTGTCATAACCATTAGAGATGGTCATGGAACCAGATCTACAACCAATGAAATCATCAGTTGTAGCTAACCATGGTCTTCCCAGAATTAGGGGGTTTCCCCCCAGATGGGTTTTGGGTTGCAAAATGACAAAAACAGTAAGATACTCCCATGAATCCAGTGAAATGACTAATTCATTGATTACTCCTTGTGGTCTGATGGTAGAACAATCAACTAATTCTAGAACAATAGGAGGAGGTCGGAATTGTGTTATGATTTGAAGCAATTGTGTAGATTATATTGGCATGATGTTAATTGTCGCCCCTAAGTCGACTAGCACATGGGGAATAGATTTATGTCCAATTTTGACAGTGATTGTAGGGTTTCCTGGGTCGCCATATTTAATAGATGGGGTTTTTCCTAACATCAGTTTAGAAAAATCCCCCACTATGTGCACTGTGAGAAGGTCCCTGGGTTTTCGTCCAAGTCTTTTTATACAGAGATCTCTTATAGTCTTGGCATAAATAGGGACATCTCTTCTCACTTGCAATAGTGGAATATTAACATGCAGATTTTGCAATTCTCCTAAGAGATTGAAAGATGGTAATTCCACAGGCTTGGTAATTGTCAGTCTTTCATAGAATGGTGGGTCTGTTGGCTCTATAATATGTTGGTCAATTTCTTCTGTATCAGTAGATGGTCTTTCCCCTGATTCCTTGTCTGATTTTGAAGATGGAGCATCTTCAACTATTGTCTCAACTATTCTCCCTGATCTTAATTTGATTTCATCACAAGGCATAGGAGTAATAGACAAGGCTAGCACATTGTGTATATCTATGTTTTGAACGGCCTTATTATTTGGGTTTGGGTTAGGTTTCACAGGCATTTGAGGTCGTAAGGGAGGATTGTTCGGTGGGGAATTGGGAGGTAACTGCAGTTGTTGTTGTTGGTACTGGGGTTGGAACTGTTGTTGATAGGGGTTCGGTTGGTGATGGTTTTGATAACTGAGTTGTTGTTGAGGGATTCTCCAATATGGGTTCCATTGTCCATGATGATTCTTTTGATTGGGCATAGGTAACCATGCATTGGGATCTTGATAAGGGGGTGGCATCTGATGTGGAGGGGGGACATTTATCTAGCCATATAGTGGCTGATTGTTCCAATAATCAAGTGTTGCAGGAGAGAATTGAGAGTTCGTACCTTGACCTCTTGGCTGCCATTGTCTCCTTTGTGTTATTAGATAGACAACCTCCTCTTCCTCATTAGTTGCCTTCATTGATTCTTTTACTCCCAGTAGAGAGGGAAATTGGTCAGTAGCATGATATAATTCACAAATAAGACATACCTGGACATTGTTCAGTGGGCACTCCCTTGGTGGATGTTTCTTTCTTCATTTCAGACAGAAAATGCACAATGCTTGCTCTGATTATACTTGTTTCTTCTTGACCTACAAAGTGTCCATTTGTGAAGCAAAAGAGTTAATCATTTATGTTTTGAAATTTTCTAACAGATTAGCTATTTCTGCTCTTGTTGCTCCTCCATTGGTTGATTTTTGTACCCTTGAAAAAGTGGTATCCTTGGTAGCTGACCTATTCTTTGTAGAACATCGAGAACATCTTTTACAGAGATCTACAATGTCCTCATAGGATTCCTTAGATATATCTCCCTTGCCAAGCATATTCAACATATCTAAACAATCTTCTCTAACTCCTTTTATCAAAATAGTTTTCAGAATGTCCTTACTCACATCTGGATGTGCAAGCCTTTGTAGATTATACTGGATTCACTCCACAAAATCTTCAAGGGTCACATCCTCCTTCTAAGACATCTTGAACAATTCCTCTCTTCATTCTCTAGTTCGGCAGTAGTCTTGGTACTTGTTCAGGAAAAGTTTCCTCATTTGTACCCATGTTGAAATGTTCTCTCCTCCAAGGCTCATGAACCATCTTAACGCATTACCCTTCAATGTGGATGGAAACAGTTTAAGCTTTTGTGCACTGGTTGTGTAGTCATAGCTTCTACACAAAATGTAAAATTCAAATAGAAACTCATCCGGATCCTCAGTAGACAATCCATGAAAATTTGGTAGAGCTGAGAGAGGTATGTTTTTCATAGGATCCATCCCTCACGTGGGAACATCAGAAATAGGAAAAACTAGGGTAGAGATAGTATTTTCATTATTTAACTGATGTTCATTGTTTTGTGGGTTCTCTTGGTGGAACTCTTCTTCATTATCCCCTTGATTTTCCATATGTTCTCTTTCTCTCCACTCAATATGAAAAGCGTCCCACTCTTCTTTAGTGACTACCCAACCGTTGATCCGATAAACCATTTCTTCTGGATTTTCCCTGTTCCGAGCTATACTTCCTTGATCTTCAATGTTCTCTAGTGTTGCTTGCTGATCTGTTGGTGACAAATCTTCAGCCTCGACTTCAAATTCAGCTCCATCCCTTGATGAAAATGATGTTTCAAGAAGACTTAGTCCTGAAGACTGAGGATTATGTCTTGTTGGAGGATTTGCAGGGTGAAAAATAGATCTTGAAGAAGAATCTTCTCTGGCTATAATCTCATCAACAAAGGTTTGCCTTCCCAGTGTAGGATTTCTTCCTCCACGTCCTCTGGTACCTGTAGGGTTAGTATTTTGGGGGATACATCCTCGTGTTCCTCGATTCATGCAAACTAATCATTCTTTAGAAATAAAACTAATGCGCTTACAAAAATCTATAATTAATTTCCCCGACAATGGTGCCAAAATGTTGGGCACTTTAATTGTCTAAATAAATAGAAAATTAAGGTGTTCAATATAAATTGTCAACCCAGGGAAGTCTGTTGTTTCAAGATAATTGTGCACAGTCTATGCTAGACTATGAAAGCAACACTAATCTAATTGTAGTAGGGAAGTTTAAAAAGAAACAAAAAGCATCACTAATGCAATTGTGTTGATATATCTGGAGTTTTATAGAATTGAAATCATAGTTGAAATCTAAATCGACGAGTGTATAAGAATTCTGGATTACCTACTCTAATCTAACTTTCTATTTTACTTTTGCAGGAAGAAGTTCTAGACTATTTGCAGAAAGGAAATCTACTTATTGCAAGAAAGTAATTCACACTTTTATTTTGTTTTACTTGGAAACAAGATTTTAATCTAATGCAGAAAAAGGGAAAGCAGTTCTCTAGCAGTGTTCAGCAATCGACTTCTAATTCTCATGAGACAGATTTATGCACATCTAATAGGAAGGAACTAGACCGTAACAACAATTGTATTCTAGAATTTTTTAACAAATAAATCATTCATATTAAAACAACTAATTTGGAATTCAAAACAGAGGGGAATGTGTGAGGAAAGTGGGCCCTTTCCTTCTCACTGAATCCACTCAAAGAAATAGGCTACAGTCTGCTAAAGAAACTCAATCCACTCTTTTATTGATTTGCCAAAATGTTTGTGTACAATAAGATTTACTTTACTTCAGTTTCTCACAGTCAAAAATCTATCCCTTCTGATTACAAAAGCTCTGTTATTTAAAGTCAGAGTCATTCAGTTAAAACAAAATCAGAACAGCCTTGAGAATCTTTGATTCTCAAGCTATTTGTTTGATATCATTAATACAAGATCTAGAACTGATCTTGTAAGCCAAAACATGTAACAGTAGATGTAATAGCTTTCAGGATCGGTGGAATTTGTTGCGGTAGTCGTGTAACAGCAGAATCGGTGGCACCTGTTGTAGCATACATGTAATAGCTTCCAATATTGGTCCATAGTTGTAACAGCTTCCAAGATTGGTGCATAGTTGTAACAACTTCCAAGATTGGTGCATAACTGTAACAACTGGTGTAACAGCAACGACCATTCTTCAAGACTTGGTTGTTCCATTCATTTTGATCATTAGTTGAATCATTTTATGGGTAAAACATGTGAAATGATACCAATCAAACATCCTAAGTAAATGAAAATATAAAAGTAGGCTAAATGATTCATACCTTGGAAAAAGGGACTTACCCTGCATTATTGTAGGCATTAGCTTAGAAATGATAAGATTGAATGGGAAAAAGATGTGGTGAGAAAGGGACATTTCTAGGTCCTAACAGCGATGTAAGAAGTATATATAGTAGTGGGTTATGTGCACCATATGTTGTAAGTGTTGTCTTAGTGCAAGAGACTGTAAGAGGCTTTGTGCATAGACTATGTAAGGCTTTGTGCTAGTTGGCTCTATTCCTTGACCTATTTTTGGGAAGGAGGATCTGGCGAGGTGCATGCAGATCTCCTGTCCTTTGCAGAGTTGGCTCTGTGCTTGTAAGAAGATTGAATAAGACTAATAAAGAAAAAGAAGAGTTGGTGGATGTATCCCCACACTAGGGTGAACCATGTATATCCTATGTTGTTGTGCTTTGTGCAATGTGTTCATGGTGTTTATGTTTATATTTTCTTAGTGCACCATTCTTGATGTATGGTAGATAGATCTATGAATGCTTAGTGCTTATAATGTGAATGAAAGTAAGAACTAATGCATTTTATTGGATAAGTTCTTGGTTAAGTATTGTGATCACAAATATGTGTCCCAACTAGGTTGTAGACACTTGAGTCCTGCAATACCCCTACCTCTAAATTAGGTAAGACTTCATCTTCTTCGCAGGTGTTTCCGAAAGGGATGGTAGTTAGGGTTTTTTTGGTGCGCTATTAAAGCATTGAACCCTAGGTCTACTCCTGTGCCAACAAATGGTTCCATTGTTGGGACCTGAAACTGTGATTATTGGGAACTGAAGAAAATAAATCTTTGTGCGTAGATATGTTGTTGTAGTGTGCAGTATTCTACTTGACTTGCGAAGCTCTGTGCTTAAAAAGAGAAGTCTAATTTGAAGAAAAAAGGTAAGATATTAAATATTTGTGCTCTGATAAAGGTAAGATAAGTGGAAATTTTTTCTTTGAAAGTATGGATCTAGGTATGTTTGATAGATTTGGTCCTAGTCTGAAAACTAGGGCACAACTAGAAGAAAGAAGATTTGATCAAAATAAATTTGATATAAATAGTGAAAGATATGTTATTCCTATGCATAGAAAGAATTTTTGGACTAACAAGTGGATGCAGGATCCTAGAAAGAATTTGTGCATATTGCGGGTCCATCACTGTGATCTTAGTGCACAGTACAGAAAAGGTTGGGGATCGTTCAAAAGAAAGAGAGGATTAACACTATGTTATTGTTGTAGAAGACTGAGACATCTTGCTAAGGAATGCTCTGGTATAGGTCCTATTTGTCTTTGATATAAATCCATTGACCATGAGGTTTTGGATTTCCCTAGAATGATTGCTAAAGTTGAAAAGATGATGAGACAAGAAAACCATGAAGAAGGTCAAGAGGCTAAGACTATGTTAGAAAACCAAAACGAATTAGAATATATGTTAGTACAGTTGAAGGAAACATTGAATGGTCACAGAGACATCAGTTTACCAAAGATCTTAAAAGAAAACAGTGCATCAAAACCAGAATAGGAGGCCTCGACATAGACTGTGTCTTAGATGAGGAAACGCATGTGAATCTTATGCCAGAAATTACTTGGGAAATTTTGGGAAAGCCTACTATGATTCCTTCATTGGGAAGGATAGGATTGTTTAAAGGAAAGATGATAACCCTATATGGAAGAGTTACTAATGTACCTATGATGGCACATGGAGCATCAACCGAAGAAGAATTTGAAGTTATTAAGTTTGTTGAGAACAACACCCCTTTTTCACTTTTGATAGGAAAGGATTGCATTGAGAAAGACCAGATCCAAAGGAAAGTAGAGAAGGAATCTACATAATAGAAAAAGAAGGAATTAAGGGACTTCATGTCTAGGAAAATAGAGTGATTAATAGAAGAACAAGAGAATAAGTCAAAGCAACCGAGGGCCAGAGACTTAGTTGTCGAAGATTCCTCAGAGGATATCCTATAGAGACATCGAGTGAAGAAAGAAACATCGTATGAAAGGATCGAGAAAGAACTAAAAGACATCCAGCAAGCTCTCCAGTCAAGCCGCGCAGTGTACACTGTGCCACCTTCAATAGAGAATGTATAATTGGGGGATGATCCCACCCAATTTCATAGATTAGCATATGCAACAGAGACTCGACTTTGTCGAGTCTAGAAAGAGAAGGAGAAGGCCACAAAGGCCTTGAGGCAAGAAAAGGAGGAGGCCATAGAGCAACTTCAGGTTGCGCGGCAAGAAAAATATGATCTTCGGGTGAAGTTCGAAGAGGACAAAGAGAAAATCCAGAAAGAGAAATACAAGTTGCTCATGAAGCAGATTGGGATTAGAGAGGTAGTGAATAGAGCACTTTGTTCTATGTCAGGGTTGGAACAAATGGAAGAAGAGACAACCGAGAGCCAAGTAGAGAAGCGTACTGAGGCTATTCAGCAGCTCCAAGCAAGAGTAGCAGAGCTAGAAATTCAAGAAGTACCTAGCACTCCGTAGGAAGTAAGAGATCAAAGGGAAGAATATGCCAGGAGCGCAATAGAACGAATCAGGGCATTGGCCACAAAATGTAAGAAACTAAGTGACCATAGTGCGCAGACCTATGAGCACCTTGCAGAAGACCCGGAGCTGAGGAGATTGGAGGCACAGCTCCAGGAGGTGAAGCAGCAGGCTTCCACTGTACAAGCACAACTAAAGTTACTTACTGTAGTGGAGAATATGAAAAGGTCGCAGGAACAGTGCACAGTTCAACAGCAGGTCACTATTGGCACAGGGGTAGACCTAGGGTTCAACGCTACAACAACACACCAAAAAAACCCTAACTACCAGCCCTTTTAGCAACACCTGCAAAGAAGATGAAGTATCACCCGAGGTAGAGGCAAGGGTGGTTGTAGGACTCATATGTCTACAACCTTAGCTGGGACACAGATCTATGATTATACTACTTAATAAATCACTTAGCACCGATAGTTCATCAATATGTAACCAATATTCTACTGCGCAAATAGAACAGAGCATCGCATCATTCACTCAGATCTCATGTGTCTAAGCACTTAGCATAAGTGAAATGGATCAGATCTATCATATCAGGAAATAAGTACATTCATATAGATCATATCTAACATTCTTACACATCATCAGCACAAAGCATAAGCAGATTTATCTATCTCTATCAATGCACTTAGCAAGAGAAGACATAACACATCAAGACAAAGCACAAAGTAGAACAACACAGTGTTACGTGGTTCACCCCCACCTTGGGGCTATGTCCACCAATTCGTATTCTTTGTTATCTTCAGTCAATCGATTACATGCACAGAGCCACCAAAACCCTACTTCACCTAGGACAGGAGATCTGTGCACCTCGCTAGGTCCCCCTTCTTTGCGTTATAGCACAAATCCTTCCACAGTCTGTTACAACCACTTGCACTTAGCTCTACAAGCATGCATAAATCCTTTACAAACCACTTTTTCACTTAGCATACACCTACAACTGACTAGCGACCTCTTCTTACATCGCTTAGATATCTATTTATACATTAAAAAATAGGACTAAGCATGGGTAAACCCATGGGCCGACATCCCATTCCCGTTACATAATCCCAAAAACCTAAAAAGGACCTGAAAAGGGACTAAGATCCCATGATCCCCACTTCATCTTGTGCTTCTCCTTCGATAGGCTGTCGAAGTCCCAAAATAGGTCAACATGACCAAGAATCTCCCAAAACTTGGTCAAGGGCCAACAGGCCCCCAACACTCACCTGTGACTCATCTCGAGTCACTCTGGTCTGGGAAACTCTGCTTCGACTTGTTGTTGTGCTACAACCTCTTGCTCGACAAACTCTTGGGTCACTACAGCATTCACAGGCCCTTCTAGGCATTGTTCTGTTGCTTTAACAACCTGCTCTAGCTCTACTCCTCGGCTTTCAATCTCTATGAACAATTGGCATGCCTTATCTTGTACTGGTTGGAGTCGTTGAGTTACTTCCATAACTCTTCTTTGAATCATATGGATCTGTTGTTGGGCAGTGTGTTGCTCTTGAGAGCACTTCATTCTTTCTATGGCTGACAAGGATTTTAGCTATGCTTGTAGTGTGTCTACGTGTTGCTTCGCTTCCTGGAGCTGCGACTCCAATGCCTGTAATTTCAGATTATCGGTGAGTTTCTTATATGTTTGGGCGTTGTGGTTACTCAACTGCTTGCATTCCAGAGCAAGGGATTTTAGTCTCTCAACTGCGCTGTGAGCAGTCGTTTCTCTATGGTCCCTTACATCTTGTGGAGTCTCAAGCACTACACGGAGCTCTAAGTTTGCTATGCATTGTTGTAGCTTCTGGATGGCTTCTGTGAGCTAGTCGACCTGTTGTGTAACTCGGTCTTCTGCCTTGATTTATATGACTATCACAGAGCGAAGTTATCTGTTGACCGCTTCCTTCACTTTGAGTTTCTCTGCTAGCAATTGTTCCTTTCCTTGTTGCAGCTGTGTTTTTTCTTCATCGAACTTCGATTGGAGGGAAATCCTTTTATGTTCTGCAACTCAACATTGTTCTACAAGTACTCCCTATACTTGTGTCAAAGCCTGGGTGGCTTGTTCAGTTTCCTCTTGTGCTCATCAAAGGTGAGCTTCGACTGTATCAGCTATTCGGTGGAGTTGAGCTGGTTCATCTCCCGGTTCTGGTGTTCCCAATGGCAGAGGTGCAGTGGAGACTACGTGGTTGGAATGTAGTTCTTGTTTCACACCTTGGAGCTCGACCTCAATTCGATTGTAAATCTCCTCCTTCCTAGATTATTTGTTTTTTATTATTTCCAGTGAAGCATCATTCAGGGCTGCTACAATGAAATCGAAATCATCTAAGGTGAGGGTAGTCTGCATTTTTTTCATAGAGGCTTTTGATTTCTTCTGAGAAGAAGGCTTCGGGGGGGATACCTTCCTTTTCTTCAAGGGGTCCTCCTCCTCTCTCGGTGATGTTACCTCACCTTTATTTTGTTCAATTTATGTGCCATCGATCTCTTCACCATCACCCCCTTTCTCTGGTGATATGGAAGCAGTCTTCACTAAGGCATTTCTTACATCTTGTGCTTCTTTGATCTTCTTTGTCTTGCCAGGTCCAGGTGTATCATGCACTGTTTCTGGGCTATCGATGTCGGACATCTCCGCAGGGTCTACTACAATGAGGAGGTATGTCGACTAGTCCTTGGTGATCTCCTCCAAGTCCTCCTACATCATCTTATAGTAGGATTGAAGTTGTTTCTTGTGTTTTTCAGCACGTGTTGTGATGTAAATAAAATGTTGGTCTTCATTGAACTTCATCAAAGGTCTAAAGAGGTGTAAAGTGTTAGGATTCATGCAAGGCTTAGACTGTATGGCTACCTTCAACTGGTTGTAGTATGTGTGAAAGACAACATTGGACTGCCACTGTTTATTCATGTCACTTGAATACCATAGTGTACTGGAATTCGTAGCCAATGCTTCGAAAGGTTCGATGTCCGGGAAGGTCGCACCTTCTGGCATCTCCCAGGAAATGAAAGCGATCAAGATCAATAGCCATCTGAAATGAAATTCGTACCCTTGATCCCGGGCTTCTCTGCAATCGAGTTCTAATTGGTTCACCAGGTACTTCACCCAATTCTTTTGTAATCCCTCTGCGCACTTCCCTGCAAGGTCGACTACAAAGATGGTGACTTAGGTTAGTCGATTATTTCTTACTAACTTACCTGCAATCAATTGACAGGCGAGGTGCACCATGCCACTCTAGATAGAAGCTACCTTGTAGCCTCGCGTTCCCTTCTCGACATCTCCATAGGTGTCTTTGAACTGCTGTGCTAGAGCGCGATCCATAGTTTTTCTGGGGTAAAATTCTTGTGGATCAGGTCCCTGCATACTTAAGCCCATGATCTGATTGATCAGCATCGGATCAACTGTTATATGACGGTTTAGCCATAAATATATTCCATGGTAACAAGACAGCAACAACTTGACACATGCATTCACCTTTTGGTGTCTTCCGAAGTGCGAGATCTTCGTGACGTTCAACAAGGTTGACTGTGTGAGGTTATGGGTCCATGACTGAGGGACGATCTTCAAATTATTTCCCTTCATCTTATTTAGGTACTTGTATTGGGAAAGAATGTTATAGACCTTCCTGTCGCCGAGGTTGAAGTCGCTAAACTTCGATGCTGTAATATTATCTTCGTCTTCTCGAACTGTGCGTATCCCTTTCGGGAGGTACGCCATAACCAAGGTGTATTCAAAATATCTGGGCACACTGTTGCGATTTAATGCACCGCTCAAAGGTGGAATATAGGTAGGTAATATGGACGGGATCAATTTGGCATTCGTGGTTCATTTTTCATCTAATGGTTAGGATGGTCTGGCTGCACGAGTAGTTGAGGGAGATGCTTGCACTGTTCTCGTGGATGAATCCTGTACACCAATATATAATCCTCTCTCCGACATGACTCTTTCAATCATCAAGTCGAGGAGTACTTTTGTCACTGATTCTTCAACTGCGGTGAGCTCCTTGGACATACGCGCTCAGGATTAACTAGATCGGGTTCAAGATTAACTCAGACACTGTAATGGAATAGACGATGACAATACGATGATCATTGTGCAAGATTAGCTCAGTCTGTGTGTTCAAACTCTCGGTTAGCAAAAGTGTTCTCGGTGCATGGCGCAATGGGATAAATAGGTAACTCGACAACAATTCTCTTGCAACAGGTATGGAACCTTCATTAACTCTGTTTGGTCCATTATGGCACGGTCCAATGGTCTAATGGTGAACCATAAATTCCTTTTGACCCGTTCGAAGCATCAATCGAAAGGTTATAATGTCCGCAACAGCTATATTGCTTCACCACGATGAAGTGCCATATGTCGTTGTTCTGATATCCTGGCAAAGCTCCAATTTTGCAAGTTTTTCATCTGCAAAGTTCCCTCTGGAACCTTCTATAACTTTTCGACCTTAGCTCATTTCTTACTTAGTTTTCTAGCCTTATTTCCAATGAGCTTCGTCTCGGTATTCCTTTTTCCATTCTGATTCTTATCTTCTTTGGACATAATCACTGCGCGTTGTTGAGATTCTTTCCTAGGATTCAAGGGTAATACTTCTTCTTTATCTGGGATGGGTATTTCAGTCTTATGTAGATCTTCTATTGTTCTTGCAGCTTCGACATCCAGGTCTCTGGTGTTAAGTAGCTTCGATCTGTTCTCCTGTTCTTCAATCAAGTGTGCGATCCTTCTAGTCATGAAATCTTTTAAATCTTGTTTCTTCTACTCCAAAACTTATTCTTCTTCCTTTCGTCTGGCTTGATCTCTGTCAATCCAAGGTTTTCCTAGTAACATGGTAAATGGGGTGATGTCCTCAATAAATTTAATAATCTCAAAATCTTCTTCTATCGAAGTTGCACTGCCCCTCATACGTATCCGAGTGAGCTTTCCACATAGGTTTATCAGTTTCCCTCTGAATAACCCTATTCCTCCCAAGGACGGGGTCATAGCAGGCTTCCCTAAAAGTTCCCAAGTTCTTTCTGTCATGATATTCACCTATGTTTCTTCATCTAGAGCACAGTCAATGTCAAAGTCTCATATTCTTGCTTCAAGGTATTATTTTTCTTTGAAGATCTCTAATAATCTAACATGTCAGTGATCGTTCAGAGTTTCTTTCATCTGTAGCAATACTTTCTTTGATTCTTCATGGGGTTCTGCCATAACCTTAGTTTCTGGATCTGCCTTAGGGTTTTCTTGGTTCAGATTCATTCCTTCAATCTTAGCAATCATTATAGGGAAATCCAACACTTCATGGTCCATAGCCCTTCAACAAAGACAACTAGGTCTTCTTCCAGGGAATTCGTTATCAATATGTCTCAGTCTTCTATAGATTTAACATAGGGTTAATGCTCTCTATCTTTTAAATGATCCCCAGCTTCTCCTATACTACGCACTAGGATCACAGGAGCTAACCTGCAACAAATTCTTTCTAGGATCCTACATCCATTTGTTAATCCAAACATTCTTTCTATGCATAGGTATAACATATCTTTCACTATTCTTATCAATCTTTCACTATTCTTATCAAATCCATTCATATCAAACCTTCTTTCATCTATCAGTGCCCTAGTTTTCAAGCTAGGACAAAATCTATTAACCATACCTAGATTCTTACTATAAAAACAAAAAATTCCACTAATCTTACTTTTACAGAGCACGAAGCTTTTAGATCTAAAACTTTTCACTATTCTTACCTTTATCAAAGCACATAGCTTGCAGATCTTACCTCTTTTCTTCAGATCTGACCTCTTTTCTTTGGATCTGACCTTCCTCTTGGCACAAATCTTCACAGGTCAAGTAAAATGTTGTGCACTAGGGCAACAGATCTATGCACAGAGATTTCACAATTTCAGGTCGACTCTTTGCACAAAGCTTCTTCTTTCTCAATTCCTAACAATCAAAGTTTCAGGTCCCCGCAATAGAACCATTTTTTGGCACAGGGAGAGACCCAGGGTTCAACGCTACAACAACACACCAAAAAAACCTTAACTATAGGCCCTTTCAGCAACACCTGTGAAGCATATGAAGTCTCACCTGAGGTAGAGGCAGGGGTGGTTGCAGGACTCAGATGTCTGCAACCTTAGCTGGGACATAGATCTATGGTTATACTACTTAATAAAGCACTTAGCATCGACAGTTCATCAATATGTAACCAATATTCTACTACGCAAATAGAACAGAGCATCGCATCATTCACTCAGATCTCATGTGTCTAATCACTTAGCATAAGTGAAATGGATCAGATCTAGTAGATCAGACACTAAGCACATTCATATAGATCAGACCTAACATTCTTACACATAATCAGCACAAAGCATAAGAAGATTTATCTATCTCTATCAAAGCACTTAGTAAGAGAAGACATAACACATCAAGACAAAGCACAAAGCAGAACAACACAATGTTATGTGTTTCACCCCGACCCTGGGGCTACGTCCACCAATTTTTCTTCTTTATTATCTTCAATCAATCGGTTACATGCACAGAGCCACCAAAACCCTACTTCGCCTAGGACAGGAGATCTGTGCACCTTGCTAGATCTCCCTTCCTTGCATTATAGCACAAATCCTTCCACAGTTTGTTACAACCACTTGCACTTAGCTCTACAAGCATGCACAAAGCCTTTACAAACCACTTTTTCACTTAGCATACACTTACAACTGACTAGTGGCCTCTTCTTACATCACTTAGATATATATTTATACATTACAAAATAGTCCTAAGCATGGGTAAACCCATGGGCCGACATCCCATTCCCGTTACATAATCCCAAAAACCCAAAAAGGACCTGAAAAGGGGTCGAGATCCCGTGATCTCCGCTTCGTCTTGCGCTCCTCCTTTGACAGGCTGTCGAAGTCCCAAAATAGGTCAACATGACCAAGAATATCCCAAAACTTGGTCAAGGGCCAACAATCACTGCCATCTAGAGAAGAGTTATGGAGGTGACACAACGACTCCAACTGGTGCAGAACAAAGCTTGCACACTTTTTGAAGAGATCAAGGGACAAGGATCACAGCTAGAACAGGTGGTCACTATAGTAGAACAATGCCTAGAAGGGCCTGTCACTGAGCAAGTAGTCCAGGAGTTTGTTACGAAGGGGGCTCTAGTGAAGAAGCAAGTTGAGGCAGCTCGATCTAAGCTCAAGGCCTTCGAAGCACTCTTCCCCAGATCAGAGTGACTTACGACGCGTCACAGGTGAGTGTTGGGGGCTTGTTGGCCCTTGACCATGTTTTGTGGAAACACTGGTCATGTTTGACCATTTTGGGGACTTCGACAAGCTGGTCAAAGATAGAGCGCCCAGGCGAAGTGGAGATCATGGGATCTTGCCAATTTTGTGGGCTTTTTAGGGCTTTTTATGGTTTATGAAATGGGTATGGGATGTCGGCCCATGGGTTTACACATGCTTAAGCCCCATTTTTGTAAAAGTATAAATAAGTAGCTAGGCGATGTAAGAAGTAGATATAGTAGTGGGGTATGTGCACCATATGTTGTAAGTGTTGGCTTAGTGAAAGAGACTGTAAGAGGATTTGTGCATAGATTGTGTAAGGCTTTGTGCTAGTTGGCTCTGTTCCTTGACCTGTTTTTGGGAAGGAGGATCTGGCAAGGTGGACGCAGATCTCTTGTCCTTTGCGGAGTTGGCTCTATGCTTGTAAGAAGATTGAAGAAGACTAATAAAGAATAAGAAGAGTTGCTGGACGTAGCCCCACACTGGGTTGAACCATGTATATCCTGTGTTATTGTGCTTTGTACAATGTGTTCATGGTGTTTATGTTTATATTTTCTTAGTGCACCATTCTTGATGTATGGTAGACAGATCTATGAATGCCTAGTGTTTATAATGTGAATGAATGTAAGAACTAATGCATGTTATTGGCTAAGTTCCTGGTTAAGTATTGTGATCACAGATCTGTGTCCCAACTAGGTTGTAGACACTTGAGTCCCGCAACCCCCCCTGCCTCTACCTCGGGTGAGGCTTCATCTGCTTCGAAGGTGTTGCCGAAAGGGCCAATAGTTAGGGTTTTTTTTGTGTGCTATTGAAGTTTTTAACCATGGGTTTTCCTATGTGCCATCACTCCATGTAAAATAGGGTTTGTGGCTAGTCCTGAAACTAGTCTAAAATAGGTGTTTTAGGTAAAAACGTCATAACTTATTCATAACAGATAAAAATTCAGTAAGACCAAATGTATTGGTTAGAGAACAGTCTGTAGTATTCAGTGTACCATTTTCAGATCCATACAACAAATATTTTTTGAGGGGCATGCTCTACAAGTTCACTCTCTAGAATAAACCATAATTCAACAAGGTATGCCATTTTTTCTATAACTCCTTTTCTGAGAGGTTCCAAGTAGTGCAACCTAGAGGAATTGCATAAAAGACATTGAAGAACATTGTATACTATTTTCAGATATTTATTCATTACATATACATAGTTATGATTATTTCAAGTTAGGGTTGTTGACTGATCCAAAATTAGTCATGTGGGACTAAAGTAAAGTTTGATGAAAATGCTAGTCTCTTGTTGTTAAAGTTAAGGAAGGTTTGCAGGTATGTGATTAGATACACTAGGTCTATTACAGAGTTACAAATCAGATTTGGATGATGAAATTGATGAGGGATTTTGGTTGAGTTACATGTTGGGTACATGGTTGAGACAAGTAGTTGATGAGTTGGCACATACATGAGGTGTATAGTTGATGATGTTGGTACATCTTGATGAGTCATCGTTTATGTGTATTTGATGCATGATTGGTACATATTTGGTTCATGGTTTATGCACTCGCTGATGGTACAGGTTGAGGTACAGGTTGGTACATGGTTGATTCACTTGTTTATGGTACAGGTTGGTGCATGGTTGATGCACTTTTTTATGGTACAGGTTGATTACAAGTTGATTGGTATAGGTTTACAACAGTGTATCTCACAGTGATAGTGTGACAATGGTTCCATCATTCTACTTCTACGTTAGGGCAGTTGGACGGGGCAAGGACATGTGGTTGTATCCACCTTCTGGTTGTAGCCGGAGAACATAGGGGGTTGTAGCCTCCTTATGGTTGTAGCCATAGAATTGGTGAGTTGGAGCTTCCCTCAGGTTGTAGCTTGAGAAAATAAGGGGTTGTAGCCTCCTTCTGGTTGTAGCCAGAGAATTGGGGAGTTGGAGATTCCTTCAAGTTGTAGCCTAAGAAACTAGGGGGTTGGAGCCTCCTTCCAGTTGCAGCTGGAAAATAAAGGAAGTTGGTGCTTCCAATGAATGTAATTCTTAAAGACATATCTGTGGTTTTTTTCCACATAAAAACACTGGTGTACTATGTATGTGTATGATTTCTCATTTGTTCATTATTTATTTACTTTGCAAATATTGGATGATAATGCTACATTGATATAACACTTGCATTTTGTGGTGAAAAAGGATTGTATTGCTCTATTACTGATTCACCCCCCCTCTAAGTAATCCAACAATGTCAATGTCTATTTATGTTGATTTTGTTTGTGTCACATTCACCTCTATTTGTCTATCCTTCCTTGGTTGTAATCTCCTAGATTTAGGATTCGAGCTGCGCAACCCTAAAATGTCATTTCCCACTAGGCTAAATAAATAAAGAATGGAATTCAGTGATGGAATTTTACGAGGAACTTTCCCTTTTCCCATAAAATAAATACAGTTTAATTCTTATAACCATCAATATTATTCATTAAAATGGGTATAACAGATATTGTAGTTGTCAAAACCGACAGACTATTTAGTTTTGAAATTCCAACTATGGATGGAAGGATGTAAGTGGCCAAATGTAAACCATACCCTCCATGGAACCTTTGTTGATTTAAAAGAAAATATTTCCCTTTGGCACAAGTACCAACACACTTTGAGGGATGGGAGTAATTTTTTTGGTATACCTATAAACAATATCACAGGATTCTCATGTGAAGGTTATACTACAAATTTAGCAATGGGCACTATGCATGGGAATTTTCAACACAACCCAACCTTTTGAGAGAAGACTTTTCAACACAAGTTCAAGAAATTTGGATTCCAAAACTTCTAAGAGGATGGAACTTATTTCACCTAGCATACTTTGAAACAATTGTGAAATCCATATTGTAAGTTTAACACTGACCTTATAGAGAAGACTTTTCAACATGAACTTGGCCCATAGAGAAGACTTTCAACATATGTTCAAGGAGTTTGGATCTCGAAACTGTAAGGTAGGTTTTCAATTTAACAATATGAGATGTTCTTGCATAATCTCTTGAAGTACTTCCCATGCAATGTATCCCTTATCTCAAATTATACTTTTAGTATCCCTTAGATTGGGAGAAATATGTCGTCCAAGGAGACTATAAATTAAAAATGCTACAAAATGCACTTTTTTTTGTTTCTAAGGCTAATCCACATTCAAGGGGATGGGACTAATTTAACTATGTATACCTTGAAAAAATAATGTGGCATGCTCACATGAAAGACATATTGTAAGTTAGCATTGTGCCCCACAGAGAAGACTTTCCAACATGAACTGAGCCTCGTAGAGAAAACTTTTCAACACATGCTCAAGGAGTTTAGATCCTGGAACTTCTAAGGGGATGTGATTAATTTCACTTAACATACCTTGAGAGAACCGTGGAACATGATCTCATGAATGTCATATTGCAAGTTTAGCACCAAGCCTTGCATAAAATACTTTTCAACATGAACCAAGCCCCATACAAGACTTTTCAACACATGCTCAAACAATTCCAATCTTGTAGCTTCTAAAGGAATGGGATTAATTTCACCCAAAATACATCAAGACAATTGCATGACATGCTCACTTGAAGGCCATGCTGCAAGTTTAGCATTGGGACCAGTAGAGAAGACTTTTCAACATGAACCCAACCCCACATATAATACTTTTCAACTCACACTTAAGGAGTTTGGATCACAACTTCTTTTCTTTTCTTTTTAAGGAGGCGAGAAAACTAACTAAATGTTTTTCTTTGTATTATTTGTTTCCTTTTTAATAATGGAAACAATAAAAGTTTATAGAAAACCACAACCTATCTAAATAGATAAATAAAGAAATATATTTTATTAAATCATCCTTAGGATAACATGGATATATGGAACAACAATTTTTACATCTTGTGTGATATTTTCCAATAGATTAAATTAATAAAGTATGATAATTAGAGCTAGTGGTGTATTGGTGGTACCCAAATCATGGACTTAGTTTACTCTACTGAATTTGGTCCCCTTCATTGCATAACAAGTGTTGGTTGCCCCATTGACTCTACGATCAACCATATCCTTCATGCCTACATTATTTTATCAACTAACCTTGCTATACCTCTAACTATATCATCCTAAAATGCTCATCCTCATTCCCGCATAGTCGACATTGCATTTCCTCCCTCGACTCCTTAGGTTGACCCTATTTTCTGGTTTCACATCTCAACCTATGTGAATGGATTCTTAGTTGTTATAATACTTGTTTTTAACACCATGGGATATCGAGCCTCAAATTACTTTAACATCACCCTACCCATTGGAGTTGTCTATGTAATATTGTTTTTTTTTCCATTCTCCCTTCTCGTATCATTATTTTACATGACCTTTCAAAACTTTTTATTTATTGAGCCATGTGAAGGGAGTTTAACCACTATTTTTTCTATAAATAAAGCATTTGAGGTTTCTCCATTCCTCCATTATCACAAGTAGGTTTATGTTGTTGAAATATCACCAAATACCTTGAGGACTGAAAGGGATCAATACTCCAACCCTTAGATAGCATATTAGGTATCGTAAAATCAAAAATATTCCTTAACCCATTTCAAAAAATAAAAAACCTAAACCACTCACTAAATTCATGCATTTCACTTGAATTTTTAAAACAAAGCATTGGAAAATGAACTCTAAAACACAAAGAGAAGTCCACTACATACAAAGACAATAATGAAAATGCAGAGAGAGAAAATATATATTTCTGAAAATAAAAACTAAATCAAATACCTGTTGTTGATATTGTGCAAGGTTTTAAGTGCTAATATATCCCTGTCTACATATGTAACCTTTGGCTTCTTTGTAAAAAGATTACCCATTTCTTCGGATCCAAGCACCATTTTCCACCACCAAAATAAAACATGTAATTAAAAAACACTTATTTTATTCAAACCCTGAAATTGCACATCTCCACCACATTTTCACGAGAGCCAACAATGTTTTCCTTCAAGAAAAAAACTCATTTCACCAGGTCAGATCTTAACCACTTATCTCGTAAGGATTTCATGTTGCATATTAAACTCTCCTCTATCATTGGTTCTTATTTGTGGTAAGATTTCATGTTGCATATTAAACTCTCCTTTATTAGTGGTTCTTATTTGTGATTTATTATTGACAGAAGGTCGCATAGTTGAACTTACAATTTCTTTGAATTAATATCTACAAAATAAATTAGAAAATCTAATAACTTAGTCTCTAAGCTGCAAATTACATGGCCTCAACAATCTCATCAACCCACCTCTAAAATCTCTATCTCTGGTCAATATTCTCCCCTATCCACTGAGAACCATTTTTCCATCTCCTATTGGCCCAAACAAGATCCACGTATGTGTCTTATTGTAACTGGAGATGGTTTGGGCTTTCTCATATGATTTAAGAATACTCTTTTCCACTATCATTAAGCAACAGTTCTAATAATTAAGCATAGGATGTCAGATTTAAAAGATAAAGAATGGGATAATTAGGCATGCAAGATTTAATATAAAATGATAATCCAACAGAGCACAAAAGCTAATAGGAAAGGTGGAAGACATAAGAAGACAATTAAACCTCAAATAATGTAGAGGGCAAAAAGAATCTCTACAAATCTGAGATGAATAGAGGATGGTTTGTTGGGCATCTCAAGAGATGAATCTAGCAAAAGATTATGTGTATGGTCCGGGCAGAAATTATGAATCCAACATTGATACATTTAGATATGTTCTTATTGAATATGACGACGTCATTAAATTGATAAAACATTTATGACAGAAGTGGTGGTCATACCAAATTCCTATCTTGAAACTATATCAATCTCATTGCAAATTATGAAAAAAAAGAATAGTTATAAGAAATTGAGAAGCTTAATACAAAAAATAGAAAGAAGACAAAACTCTACTTAAAATGATCAATGAATTCAATACATTATTCTTTAGTATCTCAAAAAACTCCAATTACCCTAAGAACTTCATAATTTGAACTAGCAGATCAGATCCTTGAGATATTGTGGAATCTTCTCCATTAAAATTTCCTTTAAAATTTCCTGGCCTTCAAATCCAATTTTGATAGCTTCTGAAATAGTAACATTTTCTGTCAGAGATTTAATGAAACCCTAGCAACAAAATCCCATAACTAATGCGTGGCAAAAATATTATGATCATCCTTTGACACGTCGAACTACTATTCTCTTGATTTATTGAGGAAACTGTTACGCAAACTATCCAATTGCACTCCACCATCTCCAGCAAGAAAATTTAGAAAGGATGACTCGTTAAGATTCTTCTGGAAGAAGATTACGATTTATAGCATGCAGCCTTTGATTTGACCTTAGATAATAGATTTTAATGCAGCCTTTGATTTGGCCTTAGATAATAGATTTTCAATTGCAAATAGTGCTGGAACAGTTTCGTAATCTCAGGTCATATGCCAGTAATTTTCGTGATTGTTGGCTGCCAATTTCCAACAATTATGTGGCCAAAACCACAATGACATAATGAAGCTTTTCTCATACTAACACGTATCTATGAATTGGAGCTTTAAACAAGAGTAGAGAAACCCTTATTGCGAAATATGTCAAACAAACTAAATGAAATGCATAATGAGGAAGAATTGAAATTTAGGGTTTCCTTAAATCTTGGAATTTGGGAGTTTTTATAAAATACAACTACAACTAAAATTAGAATTAAATTAAATTAAAATTAAAAAAATAATAAAACAGAATTACAAAAAATAAATCAAGTTAAACTTAAACTAAACCTTAAATTAAAATAAAGACAAAACTATAATAATAAACTAAACTAAATAATCTTAAACTAAGAAACTACAATAAAATTTAATCTAAATTAAAACAAAATTTGGACTTTTAATCTAAATTAAAACAAAATTTGGACTAAAAATTTTACATTAGTAAGAGCTAGAACGTAAATAATAAAATTAAGAAAAAATAAAAATGAAAATTAATGTAAAAAAATTAAATTCAATTTAAAATATATACTAAGCATGGAAAATTAAGAAATCAGCAAATATAAGACTAAAAATGCCTATTCTAATTTGAAATTTTTGAGTTTTCATTTAAAATTTTAATCTATGTTACAGCATGTCCTCACAACTAGTCCTTATCTCTCACAATACCCCATGTGTCCTCAAACTCCATATTTAGGTCTTCACATTCCTCACATCTCTCTTTCTCACAATTTGCATCATTATCCTCCAGGATTTCCCCTTCATATTCTCACTTCAAGTTTGCGCCACGTCTTCTTCCTCCATGGTTTCAGCACCAGCATAGAAAATTACCCCAATATCTATACATACGCCTTCTCCTGGGCATATCTCTTCTTCAAACCTGGTTCACGTTACTCCAGCAACCACTACTAAGTCTTCAAATCAATCCCCTAGCATGAAACCCAAGCTTTCAAACAATCAATCATACACTTCTCTAACATCTAACAACTCTTTTGAAAACCCTGATTTCCCTTCTGTGCATAACTCTAATTCCCTTAAAAATTTTGATGATCATGCAAATTCATCTTTTATTACCCAAAATAACTCTAAACTATGTTGTGATAACAATTCTTATCATTTTTTAATCTCCAATAATATTTTTGAATTGTCTTCTATGAATAACAAAAACTTTGTCCTTTCAGTTATCCCTAAAAATAATATCACTAATGAAAATTCTATTTTTCATGTTAGTGTTAATACCATCTGTTATCACTGAAATTTCGTCCGCACAGGGCGACAAAGAACTCTGCATCATCAGCACAGAAAAACAGTCATTCATGGCACAAGGATTAACTCCACAGCACATCAAAAGGGCCAAAACTATACAAAGTTGGCTAAAAAGATTA